>JBBMOC010000043.1:1697278-1778901 GCA_037975185.1 Centropyge bicolor
TGCAGAGGACTGAGGGAGAGCTGCCATTGTGTGTATGTTAACTGTGCCCCATGCTGCTGTTTGTAGGTGCGTGATGGTGTTAAAAAGTTATTTATAAATTATCTTTGTGTAATTTAGAGACTATATTTTTTATTGTGATATTAATTGGTTATAATTGTATTAAAAAACAAAAAAAACGGGGATGAGTTTTGCACTGAGGACTGAGGGAGAGCTGCCATTGTGTGTATGTTAACTGTGCCCCATGCTGCTGTTTGTAGATTAAACCTGAGCCTGATCCCTGATTGAGTGGTCCTTCCATGAACAACCATTCTGCAGCTGCTACATAGGTGCCAGGTCAGTGTTTTATAAGTAAGACAAATGCATGAAGGAGAACATCTCTACTTCTGCTGACTGTATTTTTAATGATTAGAGAGGAATAAAGCTGAGTGGAGACAGTGACAGAGAGGCCCTCCTCTCCCTCATCACCACCAGGAGCCCTTGAGCAAGGCCCTGAAAACCTCCAGCCCCAGCCATCAGATCAGACTGTGGTTGTGACTGGGAAACTTCCTGCTGTGAACTGAAGTGTGAAAAACAGGACATTGTTCTTTGTGACCTTTACTTGGTTAAATAAAGGTTTTTAAAAAATGCTTTTATGATCACAGTTCCATGCTGATCTGACAATAGCAGCACTAAAGTTTCCATACAAAGGTTCAACATGGCACCATTTACAGAAACCTTCTCTTTCAGTGTGCGCTGATCTCTGAACTTTATATTCTCTCTGGACAACAGAGCTAATAATTGGATTTTTAAAAAAACACATTACTGGCATTTTTATGTCTCCTCTTTAGAAAGGTAAAATGAAAAAGTACTTCTGCGTTGTGTTAGAAACTTGTCAGGAATGCACTTAGAGCTCAGACACCTGAACTTCCTTTGACTTAAAAATAATTTGTGCTACATGATTCTTCTTCTAAAAAAATGGTCCTTGACTCCAGTTTACGTTCTGTTCTCCATCTTCTGTACTTCCCTTGAGAGGAAATATTGATGGTTGACTGCACTTTGAAAAGATCGTGTCAACCATTTAACATTCCCACTGGCACCTGTGTTTAACTCAAACAATATGACTTTGACTTCTGCTATTGCTGCTACTGTTACTATCATAATATGATAATAATAAATCCCTCTGTTCTCTTCATACAGATACGTCAACATTAAATAAACTTACTAATCCATCAGAGTGGATGAGTGTGAAGATAATCTGTTTAGTAGAGTCATGGGAGTTTATTTAACTCATCAACGTTGTCTTAAATTTAGGGTGAGTGCATGTGTGCATATTTTGAGTAAATCACTCACTTTTCTTTTTGTGATATCAGAATCTGTCTTGCTCTGCTCAGCTAATGTCAAGGCCAACAAAGGTTAACAAAGGAGATGAATCACAGGAAAAGACTTTTGATTGAATCTAAAGCCAGATTTCTTTTGATGGATGCACCATTATATTCAGTTTATTTTTACGCACTAGAAACAAGGAAGCTAAGCTAAAATGTCGCCTGAGCAACTTCATGTTGTTTCTTTGTGTTTGGCATGTTGACAGTGATTCGCAGATTTCTTGATCCAATATTTGTTCCCTTTGTTTTTTTCATTCAGAAGCTGCAACACAAGCGAGCTCTCACTTCACCGAGAATGATTCTTCACAGCATCGTTGTATATGATTGTTTATAATGACTCAACTTTTTTGAAAGTTTGTAGAAAATGTTTTCTTGTTGTTTTGTTTTGAGTGGCACCTGATTTGATTTTTGTGCAGCTGTGTTGCTTTGTAATGTTGTTACTGACTTCTGTCTTTGTTATCAGATACAGGCTTCAGTGTTTCTGAATGACAGATCAGAAAAAAGCTCATTGTGGTTTTGTTGACCAAAACAACTGTTTTTAAGTAGACTATAATTTACAGTGCAATTATTTTTAATAACTCACTTAGGGCTGAAATCAGTTGTTTGATGCAGTTTGTCTGTGTTTCAATCTGGTTTCTATCTCGTTAATCGAATTATTTTTGAAGAGTAATAAAGAAAAGATCCCACTTTCTGACTGAGCTTTACCAACACAACACTTTCTCTCAAGTCTCTTAAAACAAAAACATGGATAAATATATGGTTGTTAAAGCAAGTGTTCATAGCCACAACACGTATTATGTTACATTTCCACAAAGATCTGAAAGGAGCTGTTGATCGTTTGCGTCCCAAGGTTCAGGAAAGCACCATTTAGCTCATGAATATCTTCACAGGTTCAAGCTCTTTCACTGAGCAGACGCTGACCTCTGCATCTCTCTTATACCTTTTATAACTGAACTAAAATCTGGTCAATAAAGAACATAATCAAACAGAATTCACCAGCTGCCCCTTTAGTCTTAAAAGTATAAACTCTGAAAAAGAAAACGCTCTGTGATGTTAGAAACTGTTGAGGAATGCACTTAGAGCTCGGAGGGATCCGCCTCCACTGACTTGAAAAAAAAAAATCACTCAGTATACATATATATATATAAAAAATTGCTACTGGAATGATGGTTGGACAAATGTGCTCCAGAGTGTGAACTGAAAAAAAAGTCCTTGACTCAACAAAGCCAGTTCATGTATTAAATGAAAGTCTTTATCGTCGGCTTCGCTTAATTAAACTTTCAAGTTTGGAAGTATAAAAGAGCAGAAAGCCCTTCTTGTGTTGATGAACATTTAGCTGAAGAGTGAATCTGGAGTAGTCTGAATGTTGCTTCTCTCACCTTATTCATTAATAGGTCATTTGAAAGGGCAAGATACCAGAATGTTAAATGGAATAAATACACTGCATAACTTCCTAATCCAACACAGTGTGTATGGGCCAGTCAACGAGAGCCGAGCAGGTTTAACCTAATCTTTGGGTTTTATTAGAGGAGGGCTTGATGTGTGTGAAGTCATGGCCGTTTCCTTACACAGAACATACTGAGAGGTTTGTACAATGTGATAATCTGTGACACTCTGAAGGTTCACTAGTCACAGATCCTTCAATTCAAATGCAATTAAATATTAGAGAGCTCCCCGTTGTCCTTGTGTCTGCCTCTATTTAACTCACAGTAAATGTGGGATTTTGATGCTGAAAAGTTTTTAATTTTTATAAATTCTACAATTTTGTCCAAAGCGACGTACATCTGAGAGTAAATACAACACAAGCAAGGATCTAGTCAGGAGAAAACAACCTGGATAAGAGCCAAAAAAGCAAGGTTCAAGTTAGATAGGGTCTGCCTACAGGCAGTGAGGGGGGCATACATTGCAACATACAATTAGACTTTTTTTTTTTTTTTTTTGCATGTGTGTGTGTTTGTGTGTAAATAACATGGAGAACGATGAGAGCCTCTGAGAGCTAGAGACATTTATTTAAAGCCTTCAGAAATCAGCTAAAATCATGACTGAATAAACATCCACATTATGTTACAGTTTCCTGCCGGATCTCTTGTCTTTTCTTGCAGCAAATGGTGATGAAAAAAAAGGATTTGACAATACAAACGTGTTCAAATAATTAAAGGCAAAACCTGAAAATCACAGGAACAAAAGAGGACAGGTAGAGCTGAGCCGGGTCAGATCGTCTCACTGAGCCTCCATGAGTTCAGTCATTAGCAGGAATATTTATGTGATTACTTTTGAAGGAGGTGTTCGGAGGAGCTCACCTCCGAGACTTCTTTAATTAATGTTTTTGCCAATCTGATTGTTATCACATCAAACCAAAAACAGCTCCATGGATAAAAATGTGTCCTGAATATTTCAATTAATTTTCGGAGAGAAGTTCAGGACAAACAGTGACGTGTGGTTTTATAAAGCAGAATCCCACAGAAGCACAAGCCCCTGCACTTTGTTTGAAGTGCCGTCTGTTTACTGGCCTCTTGTAACTTTTCCCTTTCTCCTTTTTTTCTGATTAAATGACCTTTCCTTAAAAGCAAAGAGAGCAGAATAGAAAACAAGTTATACAGTAACAATGATTAGCATTCAAGCTGCAGAGCAATCAGAGCCTGAAATTGCATTGAAATTACAGAAGCTGTGAAAGTTGATAAAAAAAAAAAAAAGCAGAAAAGCTGGGACGAGATGAATCTAAAAATATTATGTCATTATTTTAGCACTTTCGCTCAAATCACCCTGTTAAACAGTCAAACACAAATCTCCAAAATGGAGGAGGCACTTGTTGAGATGCTGGAGTAAATAATCTATATTCTGCTCCAACGTTTACTTTTACATTTCCTCTGAGGAGAAATTTATCCTCTTCACAAAAGAGGGTGGAATAAACAGCTGCCGTTTCAGCTGATTCCCCCCCCCCCCCCACACACACACACACACACATTTACAATATTTGCCTGTTGAGGAGGTATAATGAGGTAATATTCAAACAGTCAGTTAATTGAGAACAAATCACTTTAGTTTATAACATAAAATCAAACATGGTGAAAAATGAAATGCTACAGAGGAACCGATGCTCTGATGAAGCAGCTCCCTGTTTCTGGCAGTTTTGGGGAAAACAGGAAGTAGATCAATGATATAATGGGTAACGCGACCAGAAAACTGAAGGTTCTTAAAAGCTGATGAAAGATCATTAGAAGAGTAAAATAAATGAAGTTTTAATTTCTTTTTTTCTTTTCAACTTTTTGAACTTCTTTTCTTTTTTTTAATCACTTGATCCGAGCTGAAGTATAAAGCTTTATTTTTCTTCCTCTCACACGTCGTTGATAAGCTTTTCCTGCCTTTTGTCGGTTTTGTTTCCTCTACAGCTGCGGACCATATAAAAATTCTTTGTGTCTCTTCCAGCGGCGTTTTTCAAACTTCATCAGTCTAAATGTGCAAATATGCCACAAAGTATTCAGTAATCATTTCTTAAATCGGCGGTGTACATTTGATGAATTGAAGGAATGCTGCTGAAGAGCCTTGAACAAACCACAAGCTGCCTCTCCTGAGTTTAACTGGTGCTCACAGCATAATGGGCTACAAACATTTGTAATTGCATAAAAAAAAAAAAAAAAAAAGCAAATCAGGAAGTTCAGACACGACAGCCTTCAACATAACCAAAATGCTTCAAATTTTTGCTTTTATCCAAACCCCAATATTCCATCTTTGCTAATTTGAATGTTATGGTTTGACATTGCTTCGTCAGGTTTTTAATCATTTTTGTTGATTGGCTACTTTTGTGAATCAGGATTTTTTTTTATTATTCAAGTTTTATGATTTCCTCAGTTTATGTTTTATTTACAATATTTTTTACTTTATCTTAAATGTTTTGGTTAAGTAAAAAACTTTATTGCCAGATAACACAAGGGTCAAAATGTCTTTAGTTAGTTCAGTATATTGTTTCACTAACAAAGACCATGTCAAAGGAGATATGGATTTGTAACAGTTCAATGCATGTTTGTCATGATAACATTGGAATAATGGATGAGGGACGGGGAGGAAGGGGTAGGGGTCGAGAAATGGGGGAAAGGGTGAGACATGGAGGGAAGGGGTTGAGGGATGAGGGAAAGAGGGTAAGGGACGGTGGAACGAGTATGTAAAGGAGACAAGAAGGAACCAGGGGGGTCAAGACTCTGAGTGGGGGAGCCATCTCTTGCATTCTACGTGGAATACTGCCCTCCGTGGTTCCTGTATTCTGAATGAAAGAGAGGTTTGGTTTGATTTGGGTGAAAAGGCCCTTTATCAGGATCACAAAAGCACGCCAGTGACAATCCTCTGTTTCCATTCAAAAACAATCCAGATAATTTCATTCAGACATCTCCGAGTGACAGTGAGTTAGACCAGGCCTCTCTGAAACATCACCAAGACACACTGTTTGTTCTGCAGCTCTGGAAACATTTGATTTGAAATATCTGGAAACCAAAATGAAGCAGCGAGGGAGAAGAAGGAAGCCTGAGTTAAAAAAAAAAAAAAAAAAAAAATCACATCAATAGATTTAAGAGCTTCCTAAAACACCAGTTTATATTAGAAGGATATTATGCTAATAACAAAAGATATCTAGAGAGATGGGAAAAGTTTATTGAAGCTGAAGGGTGGTAATTGAATATATGCTGCCTAATTGAAAATGCTATACTGTTGGTATTAATCCTCTTATTATTATTACTATTATCTGGTAAATTGGATCGTCAAACTTTAATTAATTTGAATATTAAACCAAGTTGGATCCTTAAGTAGATGACTATTTGACCCCCTGTTATTTGTTGTGTTGTTTTTGTTGTTGTTTTTAGACATTTTATCAGTGTTGTCCTTTGCTCTTTTTTGTTTATTTGTTTGTTTTATTTAGTCTTGTTTTTTTGTTTTTGTTTTTTGTTTTTTCTTCCGTAATGGTGTGGTATATTTTGTTTTGGTCTGTCACATTTGGACAGTTTGTTTGTGCAGTGATGTCTTTGTTTATGATTGTGTTGTCTTTGGTCCTGTTTGATGTTTGTGAATAATAATAATAAAAATTTAAAAAAAAAAAAAAAATCCTTGGAAAGCACAACCTGTGATGTAGAACCATGAAAATGCTGCCCTTGTTACACACATTTACATCTGCTATTTCCAGTCAAACTCATCAGCTGGGAGGATTTCTTCCAGGAATCAGCCACATGGGACTATGTATAGACCGGCTGTGACACAAGCACATGTAAAAGCTGCTGTGAAATAGAACAAGCTTAAATCACTGTTCTGGTAAATCAACTGGAAACAGAGAAATCAATTTTGATAAAAATGCCACACAGATTATTACTTTGATAGCGTTTGACGTTCGGGCAATTTAGGGGTCTAAAAGGTAAAAGGCAATATAGTGGGGGGGTTTTCCACACACTCTGCTTTTTGTATTGAATTTTAAAAGCATCTCACATGTGCTCATCTTTTGTTCGCCTTTATCAGGTATAATAAGAGATAAACAATAAATAATACTTCCTCAATATTGCATGCATCTTGATTAATGCTAAAAACGAGGGGGGGTCTCTGCGTCTCCTGGGGCCGAGCTGACTGAAAGGACAAGGCAGCGAGACAGAGACATCCACCTCTGCCCTGATCTGTTATCAAAAGGTCATTATTTGTTAAATCTCTCTGGCCAGTGATCCCACAAAGCCCTGAAAACCAGTTTACAGCATACTGTCGGTATAAGTGGATGTGTAACACTGCAAATGTACTCCACCATGGGAAAAGTAGACTTGAGTGCTTGACACTATTATTAGCTCACCCCTATGTATTTGTACAGAGGCAGTGGTTTTAGAGGAGTGTATGTTGACCACTAGACTAGTGAATGTCACCGATGGAAAGAGAGAAGAGACGGAGCAGGAAAAATGGGCACGTAAATCTGCGTGAACATGAGTCAAAGAATAAGTGTGAACATGTGCATAAAGAGAGCAGATGTTCCAAAACAATTAGGAGTGTTTACATGTGACCTTTTGATTCTGACTGAGCTCATATTGTGATGAAGGCTTCCATGCAAATGCAACTAGTGACATTGTGAGATAGATAGATAGATAGATAGATAGATAGATAGATAGATAGATAGATAGATAGATAGATAGATAGATAGATAAATAGATAGATAGACAGACAGACAGACAGACAGATAAGATAGATAGATAGATAGATAGATAGATAGATAGATAGATAGACAGACAGACAGACAGACAGACAGACAGATAAGATAGATAGATAGATAGATAGATAGATAGACAGACAGACAGACAGATAGATAGATAGATAGATAGATAGACAGATAAATAGATAGATAGACAGACAGATAGACAGACAGACAGACAGACAGACAGACAGACAGACAGATAGATAGATAGATAGATAGATAGATAGATAGATAGATAGATAGACAGACAGACAGACAGGCAGATAAATAGATAGATAGACAGACAGACAGACAGACAGACAGACAGACAGATAGATAGATAGATAGATAGATAGATAGACAGACAGACAGACAGATAGATAGATAGATAGATAGACAGACAGACAGACAGACAGACAGACAGACAGACAGATAGATAGATAGATAGATAGAAAGATAGACAGACAGATAAATAGATAGATAGACAGACAGATAGACAGACAGACAGACAGACAGACAGACAGACAGACAGACAGATAGATAGATAGATTTAGATAGAATTAGAATTAAACATGTCAATGCAGTAAAGTAACAGCTGCCTTTAGCTGAGACATTGTTCCTGTTCTGAACATTCAACACGTTGGTCATGAAAAATGTATCGCTTTTTAAAAATGGTTTAATTTATTCATTGTTGACATGTGACACACATATGAGAGGAATGTGGCAGTTAACTGGTTGGTGAATGTTACCAGATTTTGCTGAATCCAGTGGTGGGGTGTAACTAAGTACATTTACTCAAGTACTATATTTACATACAAATTTGTACTTTACTTGAGCATTTCCATGTTGGCCAAATTTATACTTTTACTCCACTGGATTTCTTTGACAGCTATAGTTACTTGTATACTTACAATTAGATTTTTTTATTCCCTCTCTGTCCAGTGAAAACCATGTATCTCCAAATGTGGTGAATTTGGATGTGATTATTTCTGATTAACTGAATTAGCTGTGAAATGAATTGTCACAAAGCTCAGAACAGTTTATCTGAGCTCATGAAATCATTTTAAAGATACACGCTTCTCACAGGACAGAGATACTGCAACCATATGATGATCTTATAGATTAAACTACCCAACAGTATATAAAGTAGTAAAGATGAGCTCAACCTCAAACATAGACAGCAGTAAAAGGCAGCATCAACGTTAATGCAGCAGTAACATTGATCCAAACACATCAGATATGCAATTCACTGCACAATGAGTACTTTAGATACCTGAGGTACATTTTGCTGATAACACTTACTTTTAAGTAAAGTTTTGAATACAGAACTTTTACTTGTAGTGGAGTATTTCTAAGTACTTTTGCTTCAGTACAGGATTTTGATACTTTCCCCCCACTGGGTAAATCTGACTCAGAGTAAACTGCTGCGAGTGGACTGAACGACTCACACTCAGCTCCACCTGCTCTGCATTTTCCTGATTAGTCCCCAGTTCCTTCTCCATGGCTTATTTAAGGCAGTATGTTACTCATGCTCTTTGGCAAGTTCTCTCGTTGTCAAGCTGATTTTGTCCCTTGATTTCCTGCCTATTAATCCTGTTACCTGCCTGTTAGTGTGTTACGGCCCGTGAGCCGTTTGTCTCCTCCCCCTCTCCCCATTACCTGCAGGTGGTGATGGTTACATCATCAGGGCCTGGCTATTTAAACCCTGATGGCCACGTGTCTGTGCCAGTGGCCCAGCCAGCAGCGTGAGGCTGTGTGTGAGAGAGTGACCAATTCTTCAGTGAGGTGATGCGTGTTTTACTGTCCTCTGCGGAGTGACAGGGTGTAGCTGTGTAGTTTGTGGAGCTAGTGAGCTTGACCTTTTGTTTCTTAAGTGACCTAATCAATTGTGTTTGTGTTGCAGGCTCGGCCTTCCTTTTAAAGGAGTCCCTTTTTGTCCCCCTTTTTGGCGGACTTTACGTTACGTTTTTCACATGCGGCAACCTCCGGCACTGAAAAATGAAGCCAATGTGGAAGTGCAAAAAAGCTGCAGTTCCTCGAATAACCACTAGAGCAGGCCGCAGAAGGGAGTCAATTACATTTGAGCCCCATGTTAAAATGTCCGATTTTACCACAGAAAAAAACATATTTACAGCCTGGTTCAAAACATGGCTCTAGTCTCATAAGCTGTTTTTCTACTCCATGACAACTCTGGGGGGGGCGAATTTTTTTATAAGGCGTTTGTTTAAAAAAAATACAGCATACATCATTATGCACAATTCATAGCTGTCAATCTAAGTGGCGCCACTTTGATTGACAACTAGCCACTGACGGTCTAAAGGGCGTCACCCCGGCTAATTCTAGTCACTGAGTTTGACGGATTAGTCACGTTCGTGGGGTTAGCCGGCTAGCAACGATATTTAGCATTTAACCTAGCTGGTTAGCCGTAGCTAGTTTGATTATTTCGAATAAAGCGGCTTTTTTCAGCCAATAGCGTTCATTCGACCCGCCTCAGCTCCGCCCTCGCTCCACCTCTTTGTCCATATTTGGAGTAACTGGAGGTAGGCTACCAAGATGGCTAGGCACTACGATTTGCTTCATTTTTGCTCTTCAGAAACTTATGGGTGACGTCACGGACACTACGTCCATATTTTATACAGTCTATGGTTTTTCATTAATAAATATTTGATTTAACAACCAGTACTCTCTGTTTCTCAGTTCTTTCTTCCAAGGAACCCCAAACATCAAACATATGTTGCCCCCCCCCATCTCCTAGACCTTGGGGAACGTAACATAGTGCTGTGCCAGTGTCCTGCCTCAGCCCACCGGTTTGCTGCCTACACTCATCAGCCTCCTGCTGGTCTCCTCCTGCAGCCTCCAAACCAGCCTGGTCTTCAGACACGCTCATCAGAAGCCTTCAGGTTTCACCTCCAGTCTGACCTCTGCTGTCTACCGAGCTTCACCTGGTAAGACTGGACTGAAAAGCCTGCTACCATAGCTTCCTCCCAGCTGCATACTCTGCCTCTGGATGTCTCTCAGAAATGTGTCTCCTGTGTTTCTTAACAGTCTCTTGTACAAATGGAGATAATGGAGCACACGGTCTCTGCTTGTCGAGCCAAGAGAGCAACACCATATTTCAAGACTCCTCTCCTGATTCAGCGTAACACTCCTTTAACATCGTCCGACTTGCGTGGGCAGTTTGAAAATCCATGAAGCAGAACCAGAGATATCATCATTTTTATTGCATTCATTCTTCTTCCTTGTCCAAATCTGCCGCCTACATTAAAGGGTGTGTGCATTAGTGTGTTGTGCTAGTAAAGGCTAAGCTCACTTGTTTCTCCACACCCCGAGGTTTTATTTTTTTTTTTATCTTAGACTGACATTTCAGACTGAAATCAGTTGAAGTCGCAATTGAAAAAATAGTGACTTCCTCCCATAAGTGTTTTATTATGAAAAGGCTGTAAATCACCTGCCTAATTCTGCTTGTGTGAGCATTTCTTCAAAGTCACTTTTCATTTATTTTTGTGTGACTCTGAAAGCCCTTAACTATGTCAAACTAATGGTTAACTGTGATACATAGACTGATTTATGAGCAATGCTCCAGAGGGTTTTACACTTAAATTTATGGCTTTGGTTGAAGTGTAGTTTGGATTATGGGAGTGTCAGGAAATCTCCCGTTTATATATAGTTGAGCTATAGTGCTGTAATGTTTCGCACACTCTGGTGTGTCTATATAGCAAAACAAATAACTGGTCCGACCTACTGTCAGTCAGTGGTGCAATAGTAACTAAGTACATTTACTTAGGTACTGCAGTTAAGTATAAATTTGAGGTTCTTTGCATGAGTATTTCCATTTCATTCCACTTTTCTTCTTTGACTCCACCAACGTTTCCTGGCAGATATTGTCCTTTTTATTCCACTACATCTAACAGCTACAGTCACTACTTACTGCTACCCACTATTTAGTATGTCAGAAATAGATTTAGCACGTCTCAGTACATACAAATGCAGTATTCCAAAAATACATCGATTTCCTACTGCATCCAGTTACATTTCACAATATGCAAGGCAACACATTTCTCTGGCTATTCTGACCCACAATCCTCTGCACAACGGAGGATAGGTGGCGTTGGCTGAGCTGCAGAGAGGGCGCAGGCTGATGACAGCTCAGTGGCAGATGACAGTAAAGTGTAAGGAAGTGTTTCGAAACCCAAACTTTCTTTCAAACTTTGAATTTCATGCTGGGGACTGTGATGGATGTTTGAGTGAGAGGATCAAAGTTCAAAGTGCAATCTTATGATGAAGTGGTATGTTCCTGTTGAAAGCATGCTGCATTGTATCCAATAGTACTTTGTAAGGGCAGCTATTGAACTGACGTAAAAAAAAAAAAGTATTCAATATGGAAGACCTGTGTTCCTCTCTCCATATTTCTCCTTCTCCTCTCTCTTCATTCAGGCTCCTCTGTGCTGGACCATCAGCCGTCCTGGGACCTCTACGTCTCTCTCACCTGGCTGTCGGCGCCTCTTTCCAGATGTTTTGGATCTGGATCTTCATCCTCCGAGAGATTCGTCCTCACATCTGGTCTCTCTGTGCTTCAGCTTGGAAGTCACTCTACATCCTCTCAGATCCACATTCTGCATGTTTACAATCTATAGTTCATTTAATAAGTCATTTAATTGTCCATACTGTAATTTTGCTAGTTGGGTCTATTCTGTGCACGCAACATCTATCGCATATCTGTTCTGGGAGAGATCTGCTGCTCTTCCTTTTCTTCCATTTTTCCTCCATCCTTATCAGAATCGATGGTAAAATGCTACTCAAGAGCTGTTCCAGTTCATAGCATCATACCAGCTGCTCTTAGTTTGGATAAAAATTGAGGCCTGGATTTCTTGCCTGCCTTATCCTCTGACATTTAAGCTGGGATAGTGACAATGCATTTCAATAGCCCATTGTTCTGAACCACTATCATCAGAAAAAAAACCCAGGACCTGGGAGCTGTGCTTTTTCACCAAAAAGCAGAAAATGATCACCCATAATCAGACATCACACACCAAGATGTCTTAAACAGGAGCATTTCCAGCCATTAGGTGTAATTACACTGCTGTATCTGCCTTTATATACCACTGTATTCATATCAAATAAGCCTCTCTGCACATGCTAAGACCACAGCCCAGTCTGTCCTTTATACAGGACAACAGCAGTCCTGGCCGCAGTTAAGAAAAACACCTACAAAAAGGTAAGGCCGACAGGACCGACGCTGAGGATGAGTAGTTTATATCTATTAGAGCTTCAGGAACTCGTGTGTGTTTATTATTGATTTGAGCTAATGCCTCAGAACATGAGACCCTATCGTTCTTTATGTTCTCCACCATTATCACAGCTCTTTCTGCATTTACACATGCACATTTGTGGTTTGTCATTTTCTTCTTTTTTGAAATTAAATCCATTTCTCTGCAGAGACCATGTGCCATAAACTGTATTTTACAGCCTTTTAGAGCCGCATCCCTTCATTATAAACATATACCACCGTTTCTGCAGAAATAATTCCTCCTCATTTCTTTTTTCTATCATACTGTAGGTCCAGCTATTTCTTGCCAGATGGCACAAATATGATGGCGCCCTGATTCTTTTTGACGGCAGGACATAAAGCTCTGTTCTAAAAGCATGCATCTGTGTGATATCGCGAAATCCTCTGCCTCAGATACAATCTGCGTGCACATCTGGTTATAATCACATTTTAAACATTGGTTATGCAATAATCTGTCTTTAATGTCTGTGTCCTGCTGGCAGATCCTTCTATTGAATAGACAACGGAGCTGCCAAAGAGATAAAGAGATTTGTAGAGAACTAGCAGGTATGCAAACTGTTTAAAACTGTGATAAAACCACCCAAAACAGCCACGGCAGCATGTTGAAACTGCATTTGTTCAAACTTCATCAAATGACCCATTTCTTACATTTTATCCTGTATAACCTCCACAGTACTGCAGAGTGCTTGTAACAGTATGTTTTCTTGGCTACCTTACATATATGTAAGCTGGATCAGGTTTGAGCTTCACTCCATTTTCCTATTTGAAAGAGACAGATTTAGTCTTTCACGTTGCAATGAGTCATATAATTTCAAAACCTAAAATTTATTGATTTATGTACATGTAATTACACATAAAGTGAAGTCTCAAAATTAATACTGGAGCCCATAAATCCACAAAGCTGCTCATGTTGTCTCTACACACTCAAAACCAAGAGAAAACATATATGAAGTGTATATTTAAAGTAGACGGCAGCACAAAGTAAATTGAATTAGAAGGGTCAAATATATAGAATATATAAACACAAGTAGAATTTAATTTATACATTTATTCCCCTACAAATGAACCTTGATTTGACTCTTTAACTGTATGTGGAAAAATTAAGGATTCCTAATATCTATGGAAGAGACAATAGAAATACATGATTTCATTCATTGTTACCACAAAGTGATGTCATCTTTAAGAATACTGAATACTGAACGTGATTGGCTACACTGAACCAATCACAGCTGTACATCTCTGCGCAATACACCACGCTACAGTAATTTTCATTCATTAGGACTATTGATGGTCAACTACAGACCTGCCTGCTGTTTAATGAAGCCATGCTTAATGACCAGAGTGGTGGGCACCTGGTTGCACGACAGACATTTATTATATCTTGCATAAAATAAATCATCATGGGCAGGAAAGGGACTGTGTTGGTCTGAAAGCATGGCATCGTGCCAGCAGGGTTTGTGTCTGTTCAGCCAGTTTTAGCCATAGTCCTCTTTATTATTTTCCACTTTGATTTGGAGGCAGGCGTTTTGTAAATGTTAGGACGGTGAAGGAATGGTCAGAGTTGACTGGTTTGGAGCTGTTTATGTGTTTTGGTCTGATGCTACTGACACTTTTCAGTCACATAAAAGGAGGAAGGAAGTTAAAAAGATGCGGGTGAGAGGAGTCTTTAAGAATCTTGGGTCTCTTTTTCCGTGGTTTAGTGGTGTAGATTTCAGGAAGAGACGGCAGCTCCTGGCCTACGATTTATGATGCACCACTTTGTCCTGACGTTTCCCGTCTCTTGCTGAAGTGTTTCCATCCCACAGTGAATCAGAAGTTGAGGATGCTTTCGATACCAGCATGATAAAATTGCAATGATATGGAAAATATTTTAGCTGCTCTAAAAGTCTCTCCTGCGCACTATTGTAATGTTGACCTCCCACTTTAAAGAAGATTGCTACACTCAAGAGTTTCTCCATCTGTTGGAAATTTATGTTGATTTATGACCAACATGGCTCTTACAGAAGTCCAGACTGTCTTTGTTTTGGAACTCCAGGTTGCTGGCTGCAAACCAGTCCACCACAGATGAAACCTCATTTCTGTAAGCTGTTTCATTACTGTTAGAAATTAGTGCTACCAAGGTGGCTTCATCGTCAAACTTAAACATCTAAACAACCTGCGAGTAGGAATTGAGAAAACACTCATTAATGCAAAGTGAGAGTTTAACAGTGAAGAGTCCACTGACACAGAGGTGTTGCTCATACAGTCTGGATGGTAGAATCGTTTTAAATGCTGAGCTGTAATCAACAAGTAGAAGACTTGCATAGATGGCAGAAGAACTGAATGCAAGCATAAAGACACACGTGTTTACTCTGTGGAAGTTGTGGACTGATCCAAAAACACCTGTTTGGATCAGTCCACAGGTAAACAGGTTCATTGGTAACAGGTGAGAGGATCATGATTGGGTATGAAAGGTTCATCCTGGAAAGACTCAGTCGTTCACAAGCAAGGATGGAGAGAGGTTCAACACGTTGTCAAACACATGACTGCATGAAGGAGAATAATAGATGAGTTCAGGAACACTTTGTTTTTATGTTTTACACAGTGTCCCAACCTTTTTTTTAATCATAGCTGTAGTAAGGTTCAAGAGCAACACTGAACAAGTGACAGGCTCTCAAAAGACCTTCATTGATATAGATGTGAAGGCAACAGTTGTATAGTCATTCAAACAGCTTGGGTTACATCCTTTATGCCCAGGCAGCATAACAGCAGACTTAAAACATGCTGGGATGTGCATCAGCTCTCTGGAAAAATGGTTAAAATTTCAACAGTAACAATAACAATCTTGTTGTGGGCAAGCGTGCTGCCTTCATGCGTTCATATTGTTAAATGTCCACATAGTGACTGTGGTCACAGACCTTGGTGATCACACAGACCTTGTATCAAACACCCACTAAAAACTGTTTTTCACAGGATTCAAATTCCTGCTACATAGTAATTGCATTGAATTTCTTTCATGGGACAACAATTCGTTCAGTGTGGTCATCATCATATTTCATTGGCAATGTCCCTGGGAAATATGAGGAACAGAAAATCTTTTTAAAGCCCAATCAGATGGCATGATATGATAAAAATATGCCCACTGTGAGAAACAGACTAAGTCTTTTAATCCAAAAAAAAAGAAGATAATCAAATAATCTACTCACTGGAGTTATGTGTGAAGTGTAGAACAAATAAGACGTGATTATCAGACAGTGTCAGTGTGTAAATTTGGCTTTTACACACTAACGCTGTGCAGCTTCGGCAGCAGTGGCACTTAAATGTAAAAATGTTCTGCTTATTCCGTTTGTGGTATAAGAGCACACATATTGGCTGAGAATTCACTGTCCATCATCCATGTTTACAAGTATATGTTGACTATACAGGTGAAATTCCAGTGTTTACTGGCCAATTGCTTTTACGTCAAAGAGGCTGTAGTATACATGCAGAATACCAGGAATACATGCATTTCAAGGTCAGTGCAGGCAATAAAAAAGGACCCTGGCATGAAGAAAGTAGGGACAAGAAAGCAGATGTTGTGTTATCCACTTCCTGCTCTATTTTACACAATTTATTGTGAATGCATCATCTTTACTTTTGTCCAGCCTGAGAAACATGGCTGACATAATTATGTGTTTCTACAGCTTGGATATATGAATTTCATTATCCAAAAAACAATGAGGACTCTGTCAGTCAGCTTGTGTAGAAAACACAGACTTTTCCCAACACTTAATTTAAGTAAATGTTTGAAATAGTCCAGTGCATTCTTGTTGTAAATATCAGAATGACAGAAAATGATTAGAAAAAGTATTTAACTACGTGAATAAAAGACTTGAGCACAGACAGTAGAAGTGGAGAGTGCAGCTTATACCATGTCATATTGAATATAATACATGATAACTTGATTATTGAAAACAAATCCCATAATAGCTCTCACTGCAATCTCTACTTAGCCAACTGGACAGGGATAAGTAAAAACAAGTTGCCACAAGGGGGCATTTCCAGACTCATTGGTTTGAAACTTTCAATAAACCTTGAGAGAAACTTTTAATTAAATTCTGCCCAACTGACAAACAGAACATTTCTAAAAACTTGGGTTTATTCAGGCACATTTGCACATATTAAAAACAAATACATGCACTTCAAAACAAAATACAGTGTTTGAAATAATCAGCAGCTCTTGCTGATTGGGATGTGGGCTCCCCCACTCCTATTCATTTAACCAGTAAGTGGCCCTCACTAGTCCTTCTCTTATCTCTGAATAAAGTGAATCAGCGTGGCTGGCGGAGCAGTCAAAGCACAGAGCCAGGGAAGCACCTGGCCTTCCACGGCTATCTGATTAGAGGAGGTTGCAGGCCAGGCTGAACCAGACCAGGCCAGACAGTGGCAGCGGCAGGACAGATCTGGAGTAAAATGAACTAAACCAGGTTAATTCTATTGCACCACGGCCTCCCTTGGAGGCTCAGAGCAGCAGGTTCAAATCAATGCTAAAGCACAGACCGACCTTATCAAGCCAGGAGTCAGGAATGAGGAGTGCAGAGGAGAAACTATAGCTTCACTGGTTCAGAACAGCTGATTGCTGTTCTCTGAAGCATGCATTTAATGATTAAGCTGTTATTATCGACAGTGTCCCCGAGCTCCCAAATTGGCTTACCAAAAAGAATCCTCCGGCATATTTTATCTCAACTGAGGAGCATGAATGTTGAGAGTGACACAGTCAAGTGAAGGCATTAGTGAGACGGTTCTGCACACACTAAAGACAGATTTTGTTCAGCTTTTATCTGTTTTTCATTTTTTACCAATATATAATTTGCAAGAAAGAATGGACCATATACACATAAACTGTAGTGCATGTTCATTACAGAGATGCTAAACATTGCATGTCCAAGACAGTAAGAAATGTGGAAAAGCATAGAAAAGCCTAGTTGGTAAGATCCATAATATTCAAGAATGAGATTCACTATTGACACCAGTATAGCTACATGTAGGCTACATCTTGTTTAATGCACAAGTAGGCTTTGCTCGGGTTGTTTTATTTGGATGCTGAAGTGCTTGGAAGCAGCAACCGTGCACAGGTAAACAGAAATCTTTAGCTGTTATGTAACTCAATGTTCCAGCTTGAGAGTGAATGGACAAACAAAAATATGAAAATTCAATCAAAGGACAAGCTTTTGCATGTTCAAGGTGAAAGTCTGGAAAATACAAGGAGGCATTATATAGTGTAGGTCACCTCCATCCTAAGTCATGACCTGCTGTTGGACCCATCATGCTCATTAGTTATCGAATGTAAGGGATACTATTAAGCGATCAAATCGGTACAGAGGCACCTGAAAGGCTGTTGTGTAGACAGAAAGTGTTTGTTATTACAGTGTTATTCCTGAACAACTGTGGAGCTGTTTTATGGTGGGGTCAGTTCCATTAGCCTGTTTTTGTTCAGTTTGGGGAGAAAAATTGACCATTTGTGGGCAAAGCGAACAAACAGTGCAGTTTAAGTGCAACACAGGAGAGTGTAGGTTTGAGTAATGCAGGAGGAATCTGAGCGTCCAGGGCCCAGGTTTTACTTTTACATAGGTGAGGTGGGCCGGGACACAGACCGGAATGATGTCTTAACATAACAGCAAGATGTTAAGTTAAAATATTTACAATAGAAATTAAATGCCAGCTTCCTATCATGCTTTCAATGAATTGACACAAAAGCTGTGCTGCTTTTAAAGTGTTGAAGTGAAAAGCTGTGAGAGGTGTGGACCTCACAACCACACACACATTTGACATGTGACTCTCCCACTCTGTCTCACATTAAAAACCTGATTCCGAAAAAAAAAGTCGGGACGCTGTGTAAAGCAAATAAAACAGGATGTAATCATTTGCAAATGAAGTGTGTTTACCCATAACAGTTTTACAAAGTGTTCCTGTGCTCATCTATTAATCTCCTTTATAGAATCATGTGTTTGACAAAGTGTTGAACCCCTCTCTTTCCAGGATGAACCTTTCATACTCAATCATGATCCTATCACCTGTTACCAATGAACCTGTTTACCTGTGGAATGATCCAAACAGGTGTTTTTGGATCAGTCCACAACTTTCACAGTCTTTGTGTTGCTCCTGTCCCAACTTGTTTTAAACATGTTGCTGCCATCAAATTCAGAAGAAGCAGATATTGACAAAAATCAATGAAGCTGATGAGGTCCAGTATTAAAAATATTGCCTTGTTCTGTTTTCAATTGATTTATCACATTCTGTTTTATTTCTGTTTCACACAGCGTCACAACTTTTTTTTGGAGTCTGTGTTGTATTTCCCTCACTCCCTTCTGGCACACTTATCTGTCTCGTCTCATTTACCACCTATACAGCTCATCCCACTGCGCCGCTCATGTGGCCACACCCTGTTACAAAACAGCTGAGTGCATGAACAGTGTCGTCGTAGAGGTTTGCTGTTTGCTGGTTTTTCTCTTTCACCACATGCAGGAGTGATGAAACACAACAACAGCACAGAGATAAAACATCAAGCATTCATATATCCATAATTTAACTGTAATCATTTGGCTCAGTAACCTACAAAATGCAGTCCTCTGCTGGCTGCACTGAAGACTTCTCATATGAGAGTGTTTTTCTGAATTCTGACACACGTGATGAGAGCTCTCAGGATACACCGGGATTATTTTTAACATGTCAGCTGATGAATTTCCACTGTTACATCTGAGCTCCTTGAGTTACATACTGCTGAATCCATCTTTGGAAAAATAAGGCCTTTTACTTATGATTTGTAATTGAGAGAGAACACAGGATGTGATATGACTGCTTTGAGTGGCTTAGATATACCATGAAGAGCAGTTTCAATAAACATAAAGACAGTTAAAAAGCATTGAAAGACAGTCCTGTATAAAGAACATTTAAATCACACACCTCCCCGTGTTTCACTCTGGGCTAAACGTGCACAGACAGGTGTTAAAAGGTGTTGATGGATGTCCTCAGAGGGGCAGTCGTTCATCTCTATAGATCCTTTTCTTTTGAAGGATTGGTGTCAAAACACTGGCTTCTAATGGATGACTTGTTCAGACAGGACCGCGGTCGTGTCTTTGACTGGGTTTTCTGTCTATAACTGTTTGAACTCGCACTTGTAAATCTGGCAAACTCAGCCTTTGTAAAAATCAAATGAGGTCAGTGTTAGATGAATGTCTCACATCTGAAGTGGTGGATTGTAGCGAACATGCAATTACATTATGATATAATAAATGATCATATCATAATGTGTTATATATAACAATTTATAAAAGCATTGCAGAGACAGATTTATTCGGGGGAAAATAAATGATAATGCATTTCAAAGCGATGTGTCTATATATCTGTATTCTTACAATGACACTCAGTTGGAGGCCTTGGTGTGTTCAGGCTGGTGATTACAGCTCCACAAAGTTTCTCCCCACCCAATCTGCATGAAGGCCTGCTTTCAACATTCCCCTCCTCTCTCCTGTTTGAATTTGGCCAGCCTTGTGAAGTCAGCTGCTGCCTTTAAGTCCTGTCGGAAATGTTGCTGCCCTGAACTGAGCCATAAGGAATGTGATTAAATCTTTAATCTTCAGGGAAAATCACAAAGAAACTGTGACAGTAAATCAAGTTGTTTTGGTGTATTTTGTGAATTCACATTGTTTGCACTGCTATTTTGCTCATTTTAGCAATCCTTTGCTAAACGAGAGATTCAAACATCAGCAACACACCTTCTACAGCGCAATCTAACCATGTTGTGTTCATGACCATTTTATGATCTAACACTGAATCCCCCTTGTCAGTCCATCGTTGAAGGTCATTTAAGTAATAAGCACACTATGTTTTTCATATGGCGGCTCATTCATTTGTAACAGTGGCGGATTGTGTCTTAAGATGATGTGAATGTTTATAAAGGTGGAATCTTTCCCCCATTGCTGCCTCCATCTCATATAATGCACATGTATCAATAATATGTGACTATTCAATAGCCTCCACATGGATACATTCATAAATTACTGTTAATAAATGCACCAATTCCAATTTCCAAAACAAATGCAAAAATGTATATAGATATTTTAAATATGATGTTTTTCAGGTGAAATGTCTGAAACATACATGTGTCTATATATGAAGTTATAACCTATAATGTGCTGAAACATATAAACATTAAAAATTGTGAAATTTCACATATTATGTGTAGTAAAATAGAGCAAAGCTTTAATGTCACTTGCAAACAGCTGTCAAAAGTAGTTAATATTAAATACAACAATAGAGAAAGAGAAAATGGCAGTTTAAACAATATATATTGTGATATATAGTCAAGTTCACAGGGTAACACCAACGTCACTGTTGTCAATGTCACTTGTGAACAAAACTATGAAAAGAAGAAATGTATCAAGTATTTTAAATTTGAATTATTTATATTACCGCAATACATGTTCATTATTCTGCACTTTACTACTTTTAGCACTTCTGGTTAGACACTAAACTGCATTTTGTGGTTTTAGTACTTAAACTCTGTGCAATGAAAATAAAGTTGTAAGAAACTACAGTTGTAAAGTTGTTATCTATTCTAATCCAAGGAGGGTTGAATCTAGAGCAACTGGACTTGGTTGTAGATACTTTTGCTTCTCATTCAAGAAGTCTAACTAACTGGTGGTGAGTCCAAGGTTTTTGAAGTCTGTGAGGTTGTTATCAAGGTCAACGACAGCACCTGTTTTGTTTGCTGTAATTACAGTCATTGAAGTTACCTGAGGTCAAGTGGAGGATGTTCACATGTGAATGGACATGGGACGATCCATCAGTCAGTTCACTCCTGCATGGATTAGACCTGGATGAGGCTATTTTACACATAAATAAGGAAATAATAAAAATAATAATAAGTGGCACTGTATGTTGTTTTATGTGTTATGTGTTGTGTTGTTTTGTTTCATTGTAGCTGCTCCAACAAAAGAATTTCTCAGCTTGGGACAAATAAAGTACATCTATCTATCTATCTATCTATCTATGATAAGATAAAATAAGATATTCCTTTATTAGTCCCACAACAGGAAAATTCAGTGTACAGTAACAAAAGATAAATAGTTATAGGTAAACAAAGAGAATTATAAAAAGTGTCAACACTTTAACTATAATAAAAGTATTAACAATTTAACTAGAATAAAAAGTATCAACAATTCAAACCAGACTTTCGTATTGTCCCTGAAGGCGTCTCCTCTCCTCGGGATGTTTTGGACCCTCCCTCCTCGCTGCTCCCGTGCTCCACGCCGCCCCCGCCGCTGCCTGCTGCCCGCTGCCCGGGCTGGGCTGCCGGGGCTCGGGATGACGCCACCTCTCGCTCCGCCCCGGCGCAAACTCGCTCCCTTGCGTTCATTTCATTCCTCTTCTCATTCCGAGCATTCTTCGCATCTCTTGTCAGTGCGACTCACCTCCACCTTCCTGGCTGGCCCAGAAACACCAGAATAACTTGACATAGTGTTTAAAAAAATACCCAATTAACAACCCAATAACAGAAAGAGAGGGAGATTTTTTTTATATGTGATATCAATAACGAGGTAAGTTTGAATGGTAGTTGCAGGTATACAAACTGCTTGTGGACTTTTGTGAATTTATTAAAGATGTTCTAGTATATGTAGCTGTTTCTACTATGAATCCCAGGTTTGTGAAGTGAGCTTTGGTCGCCTTGTTTCCACCGCAGAGAGCAGAGGACAGATGGCCGAGTCGGTCGCTGTTGCAACAGGGTGCTTCACTTTGAACCCTCGCTGCTTTTGACACAGCGGCGAAAATCTTTGACATTTTTCGCATTTTTTCGACAAGAAGCCCGATCGTGCGCCCGTATGAAGCCTCCACACGCTCGTTTGAGCTGTGGTGGATTCTTTGAAGCTTCCCGCAGGATTCGGCTTGAATTAAAATAAAAATAAAGCCTGTATTAGTTTTTTTTTTTGAGTGGGGAGGGGGGGACAAGATGACGGTTGTAAACGTTGCTGTTTTCCTCTCCGTAGTTGTGGCTCCAGCCGGGAGTTGTGGCAGATTTCGGCGAATCGTTTTTCGGAGCACCTCGACGAAAGAAAGCCACGGAGGGAGACTTGTTGCTTCTACACGTTTGACGGTGTCTTTTTCTAATCGCCATCGAAGTTTTGTGTAAGTAAAATGTTTTTTTTTTTTAATGTTGGTGCTCGCGCGGCTGCTCTCCATGTTGTTACTGTAACTCTGGGGGAGAAACGTTAGCAAAAAAAAAAAAAAAAAACAACTCGCGGATTTAAAGCTCACATATCTCTCATTTATGACCCCCAAAACTACAAATTTGAGAAAAATAATGTAGTGAATGACATTGTGTGTAGGTTGCTGCATTGCTTTGTCGGTTTTAAAAAGCATTAAAACAACCTAGCTTGACCCCTTCTTAGCAAAATGTTTGCTTATTAGCTTAAGTTAGCCTAAATTGTGATGTTTAATGTGGAGTTTCCTTCATTGTTTTCCTTTTCCTTCCTCCACTTTGGGAAATGCCTGCTCAGCTAAAACTCATCTGTATGTGTGTGTGTGTGTGTGTGTGTGTGTGTGTCTCTCTCTCTCTCTCTCTCTCTCTCTCTCTGTGTGTCACCAAGTTTCTCACCATGATTTCATCCCCATAACTTTTTGAGGACTCTGGGAAAATCACACAGCTTATTATGCAAAGGGTGGGATTGGAAATAAGGCCAAAAGGTTTAATCAGCAGCAGTGAAGTTGGTTTAGAAAGTGGGTGTAACAAACTCAAAGATCCCCCCCTCTTTGTGTCATACTCTGGTTTGTCTCCGCTTCAACACTTTATTGAACATTTGCAGCTTTTAAAATTGTCTTTGAGCAAACAGGCCGGTCAGGTCATCAGGCCACAGATTACGCAGCTCAGATATGCTGCTGTGATTCAATCAAGGAGTCTGTATGCTTACATTTATATATATCTTCATGTAACCTCATCCATTCTCTCTCCTGTCGTGCTTCTTAGTTTCTCTGTCTCGTCGCACTGATTTGTTAAATCTCATGAAAGCTGCTGTTTGGTTTTATAATAAGCTTTGACAGAAGAAGTGACATAGTGAGCCATATGAGAAAAGACCTGCTCAGGCTTTAAAATGAGGTTGAATAAAATCCACTTTCTGTTTCTACTACTACAAGTTTTTGGCTGCAGTACCTACAGCCTCTCTTTTTGTTTTTTAATGTGAGAACAGCTGGTTATGGCGAGCGCTCTCCATAAAGTAAAAGGAGGTTTCTCTTGCAGTCAGCCGCTCTTAAACATTTTATGTAACTTTATGTAACAGAGAATAAAAGGGACAAAAGGACATGCGAAAGACACAACATTTTTCATTTAATTGACGTGAAAGAGCTGTTATCATTTCCAGGAAACAGTTTGAATGCAGTCAGGCCAAACCCCAGACAAGTCGCAGTGTAAATCTGCTTGCTTGGAAGAAAAAAAAAAAATTAGGGGTAGAAATAGATGCTTTGTTTTCAGCTTACGCAACCAGTGGACCTGTTGGACAGAAGCCTGCATAACATTTGTGCAAGAATAGGATGTTGTCTTTGTTTGACCGAATGAGACTTTACCTCTGAAACTAGGAGTTTCCAGACTCCCTCTGCTTTTTGATCCAAACACAGTGCATTAAGCATCACCTGTAGTTTGTTAAAGAGTTTACAGCATAGACACAGCTGTGATGACACTCAGCCTTTTTTGTATATTATGATTAGTCTGTGTTTTTAGATCATTTTGATTTAGTTATGAGCCCGGACATTTTAAATTGTGTCAGTGTGTTATGATCTACACAAGTAAAATAAAGGCAGGTGCCGATAAATGTCTGACTGTAAAAGGGTTGTGCTTTTGTGGCTATATGGCTATATAGGCTACACAGGCGATGTGTAACTTTGATGCATTGTTCCTTCAGGTTTTGTTCCTTTATGCCGCCTTGTTGAGGTCTGAGGACAGACTACAGAGAGTCTAGTCTATCTGTTGTGAAGTGTGGGCAGAATAATGTGCTTTTGTGAAGCACAGAGTGGACTGTGTTACTTCTTAGAGCAAAGGGAGAGACTCTTCTTTTCTTCAGTCATCCACACTGGATATTGTTCAAGGGTTGTCAACTTTCATAAAGCTGTATTTTGGCCAAACATTTGTCACATGTCTTTGCTTGTTCCTTTGTTGTGTAGGCAAATGTGGCAAATATCAGTTCTTGCTTCTTTTTTTTTTTTTTTTTTTAGAAAGCAAAGATTTCATTTCTGCTTCTCAATGACGGTAGCTTGTGAGGCCACTGTCATGCGTGTACACTTGTCATTTACATGTATTTAAAATCCTTTAAAGCTCAGTAATGACAGAATAGGTTTACTTCTGACATTTGGAGGGAAATGCTTAGAGATACAGCCTGTATGTGAGACTCATAACTGACTGCTGGAGAGAAGCACCTGTGTCGTCTGTGCTCCATGCAACAGGTGCCATAGAGCAGTGATGTGTTTATCTTCTCTGGATGGCACCTGCTTTAAAAATTACATTTTAATTTCACTAGTATTAGTTTAAGATTGAATATTTTTGTGTCCTACTCTGATATAAACAGATGAAATCATGCATTTGATCTTAAGGTTGAGGCTACATTTAAATCTACATTTTACACAAAAGTCTTAAAATTGAAATTGTCACAGACTTCATTTGATGTAGTGGCTCTTAGATTGGCTATTATTAAATGAAAGTATCCAATGAATTTGATGCACGATTATGTTGAGTTCAGTTACAACTTGGCAGTCGTTTGCTGTTGTTTGTGTGCACAGGTTGCAACAGCTGTTATGTAGCTTCAAAGGGAAAAAAAAAATTTCTCTCTTGGTTTTCAGTTTGTGGGTTGCACCTTTATGTTCACATGAAGATCAGTAGTAAGGTTTTTGATTAAATGTTTTCATAGCTCAGATTATATTTATGTATTATATTTGTTACTGTCAAAGGTAAAAAAGCTGGTAGTTCTCAAGTTTTATATTGGTTTTGGATCGTAATCTATATCATGCATGTATGAACAGTAAATGTTAAAAATAAATGCTTTACTTGGCTGAAAATACAAACGTGCAAGGCATGTTTTCTCTTTGTAGTATGGGCCTGTGAAATTCCTCATGGGAATGTGAACATATTATGTGCCCCACATTTTAATTGAAATGTTAATACACAATTTTATTTTTTGTTGTGAAAATCCCAGGCTAGCAAAAGATCTGTGATCTGTAATTAAATCTGGACATAGAGTCATTAATTGCTTAATGAGATGTGATGTGTGGCAGGGGTAGGATCACATCAAAACATCCTCCTTGGTCAAAGCACGCTTTAAAAAGAGGACACTCCTGCAGGCTTCCAGACTGTGTGTGCCCTGAGGTAAACCCTGGTCTAGAAAGGGAATTTTAGAGTATGCGCTGCTGCTCAGCAGTTTGAGCAGGGCCCACTGAGGCCAGTGGAGAGTGCCACCAAAAAGGAAAAGCTGGCTCAAAGCCACTGACGTCATCTAAGTAAATCTGCTTCAGTACTGCAGCCATAAAATGACTGCCAGCTACCGAATGCACTTTGGCCCTGTCAACCACCTTAGTAAGTGCAACACAGTTTTTTTTCTCCTTGTGAATGCTTATGGAAGACAGGCTGTGTTTAAGTCTACTGCTATTTTGCTCAAGTAGTAGCAGGCTCTGACTGTTCATTCAAAAAGAACAAGTCATGTTTGAGCCTTTCCAGTTTTACAGAAAGCAGCAGATGATTGAGCCTCCCTTACCCTTTGAAGTCATACCACTTTAATATTATAGCCTCATAATTTTTACCATATGGCAATCTCAGTCATGTGTGTGGCGAAAAAAGGCATTTAGACAGCATAATGCCATAACCGCTCATTACTGACGTGTAGTGCCTCAGAAGTTATTTAGACGCATGTACTTTTTCTTCCTTTTCTTATTTGAATAAAAAGACAAATAAATGAGCTGCCTCATGGTCGCACACAGATGAAAAGCAATATGCACTCCATGAATCATCAGATGAGTCAGTTTCTGAAACCACTATAAACATTTTGAGTTCTTAACCACAATGAAAGCAGGAAATCTCGGCTTCAACAACTTCCTTTCTCAGTGCTGGCCATAGTAGCGGTAGTGGTGTTCAGCTTCCCACTAGTGAAAGGAAACCCATGGAACAAAGGCACACAGTCACTTCATTTACTGAAACTGTGTATAATTTGTGGCTTGTATTCAAATGTGGGTTATTCAGTCTCTCTGGCACCGTATTCCCCAGTCGTTGCTTGTAATAAATTCCCACAAGACCTTTCATCAATGGTTGCTGTATTGTTATCATGGCTGACACAGATCAGGCAGGCTCTCTCTGCTCTGAAGGTGCCCTGGATTCTGCGGAGGCACAGATAGACTGGAGGGTAAGCTCCCAACATTAATATGCAGGCTGTGCCCAGTAAATTAGTTTGGAATCCGATCCGGGACACAGCAACGGAGAGCTGTTTTGTCCTAACTGCTTTTTCCCTCTGTTTAGTCTGTTTCATAGACCCAAATAGTAGTTTTCAACAAGGAGTCTTGTTGGTTTATAATTACATCATCAACACGGGTTAGCTGTGCTGTCAACAAACAACACATCTTCTGCTATCAAATTAAAAGACAAGTTGCTGATATTAAAAAAAAAAAGATCCAAACCAGAGGTGTGTTAGTCCATCACTCATAGTTTCTGACATCCTGTCTGTAGCACTCAGCCCCAAGTCTGTTTTTACTTGTTTATACTAAAAATGTAATCTTCAGATCACAAGTATACAAAGGCCAAATAATTTTCTTAAACAGCTGCTGCACTGTACTTTTTTACAAATGTACAAATGTTGCTCAAACAGGAAAAAGTAGACCATTTGTTGGGGACTATTTTCGGGTGCGGATTAATGCAACTATAGTGCCCTGCTTGTGAGTTTCTAAAGATGATGTATGCAAGATTGACTCAAAATTACCGTGCACAAGTTCATATTAATAAAGGAATGTGACACCCAGTGTTTCGGCGGGGTCATTAATGTGCTGTCAATAGTTTTCTAACAACAGTGGAGCTCTGTGGCACAGAGGAATACGCTGTAACAGTCTCTGGTTACACAGAACAACAAAACAATTAGTATGATCAATATTGGTTTTCGCCTTTAAATGGAATCTATTGATCTTAATAAAAATATATATTTTGGAAAACTTATTCTTTAAAAAAATGTTACATCTTCATATTGCAGTTTCAATCTTCCAGATGTTCGGATGTGTTACAAATCATGATGATTGACTGTTCAACCAGTTCTTTATTCCTGATGGACAATTATTCAAATACGGATTCAATTCGTTTTGCAGTGTTGGCTATACTGAAGTGTAGTGTAGTGTCTAACCTAATAACTTCCTGCTTAGTATAGCTGGGGATCCCTATTTCGCTTTACCTACAGAATGCCCCAAAAATTCCAATTACAGTACGCTACACAAGTTAAAATAACTTTTCTGCTTGTGTGTGCTTTTGTGTAGTGTACTGTTCTCAAAATAGATTCCTTTTAATTCTGTGTTGCGTAGCTGACAGATATCCAGATATATTGAAATCGTACATTGCCTCAAAAGTTGTTTTAGCTTGTTATGCTGTTTGCAGATGTTCATTCATTGCCTTAAATTCATTCCCATTCTGCATATAAAATTGTCACATCTGCCCTTTTAAGTACAAAAAGACAGATGACAAAAAACCTGCTCAGCCTCCTAAATCTAGGCAACGTATCCCTATAGTGTCAAATAAACAATATATGCTTTTACCTGCTGGGTATCATATCTCCACAACTAATGACGATATCTCAGAAATATTTATTTGTAAATATATTTTTGACACACCCACAGTCATCCCCAAAATAATGCCACATTTGCTTAGTATTTGCTTAGTAGTACAAAAAAAGATCACATTTGATTTTGTCAATTTCACCTGGCTGCACAGCACCTCTTAGGGGGCTGTTTTATTTATGACAGATGAATCCAGTGAGATATGCAGGAGTTGCCAAGAGAAAGAAGGACGGGAAGGAAAGATGGATGCAGAGAGATGAGAAAGAAAGAAGTGTATAAGGGGATAAATGATGGCTAGAGAAGAAGAAGAAAAGAGATGAAAGTCAGTGTGAATTGGCAGAGCCAAATGCAAATGGTGGCCTTCATGCTCATCACTGTGATTTGTTTTTTCATGCCCATCCGCACGCGTCCTGAATGAGCCAGCGGCCAGCCCTCGGCCTGCTCTGCTCTCATAACTGTCAGGAGATCCTTTATCTGACGGACCTTTATTTACAGCTTTAATTTCCTGAGCTTTATGTGTTCCACTCACACTCCACACCACTGTGACATGGCTGTATGCTGTCTGGAATGCACTGCAAATTTTTGATAGGCAAATGTCTTGAGCTTTCATTACATTTCATGTCTGAATGGGAAATTGTATTTTTTTTATTTTGGTATTACTGGCAGGACAGGGATGCAACCTCAGAGAGGCAAAATTTTTGTCTCTGAGATTCACAGTCAATTTCCCTCTGTTGTTCAGAGTGTCAGACCTTTAGCTATGTCTCTTTTCTGGGCTGCCGACGTATCTGGTGTTGTCCAGGTCACGTTGTTGCTACCTGGTTCTCAGTCAGAGGCAGGTAGAGAGGGCTGCTTTGACAGAACCTGTAAATCAATCCTATTCTCTGGCAAACAAAGATTGATCCCACAGTGGCCTGATGGTTGCTGGGCGGTGGGATCCAGGCCTCAGATTTGAGTGGGATGATATCAGACAGATTCACGGCACCTAAGCCTGCCGGTTCAAAGAGGCATGAAATAAACACGAGGCCATTGCCAATAACAGAGGCGGCATAAGTAAGCTTTCTAGGCTCTCCAGTGGACCTTCGGAAATTGGTATTGAAAACCTTGTTTATTCATTCATCTGTACTCCAGATCTGTAGATTTATTCATGAAACCTAAAGGAAAATCCAATACAGAATCAATAGTTTTGTCCTGACATTCTTTCATAGTTTAGTGACATACTGTAATCTGTTTGCAAATGTTTTCGACATGATTGTGGTAATTAAATTTTTCGCTGCTATTCATCCCGGTTTCCTCTCTAAAATGAAATTGCAGCAGGTTAAGTGTGTGCTCTAAAAATGTTTTTTTAATTAAAGCCTAGGAGTCATTCATTGCCAGTGCCACACTTGCTTAGTTTTTTTGATTTATTTTAAACAGTGGCTGCATACCTGAACTTTGCTTTGAATAGTAAATTCAAGGAGCATTTCCATAGATTTTGACTTGATTGTATTTTGTGTATTCCCTGTAACTGCATCTCAAGGTCCTCAAAGACCTGCTGTCAAAGACTACATTCCATAAACATGCTTTTCACAAGCTAATTAATTTGTTTTAATGACAAAAACCAAATGGAATTTCAGTAACGCCTGTCTTTGTAAATGTTCATAGCAGGTTACGTGTTGCTCAAAATGGAATACTTTTGACATCACTGTTATAATTATGCAAAGGCCACGATATGTCTTTACAACACGGTGAAAATGTTGAGTTTTGAAATCACATGGTAATTATAGTTTTACACACTGTGGCCTTAACTACCATGGGCCATTATGGGGTGCACAAAAGTCATTCACAGAATCATTATTGCACCCTCTGAGATAACGGCACAAAAGAACTCCACATGGAAAATTACATTTGAGACCTCTCATCTGCTATTTCATTACCTTGCTCAGTCTGATGGGTGAAATGGGTTCTCTTAATTTAAGGAGCTGGATTCCAGCTTGGTGAGTGGTTTATGCAATCTCACGGTAAGTGTAATTTCCCATAATGCCATGTCACAGCTACTACTCTGCTTAGCTACCACATTCACTTATTGCATTGCAGGCCATCTGCACCCCGCATCTCACAAATAAGACCATTTCTATGGTGTACACCCTGCAAAGACAGAAGTATGCAATTATCTGTGAGCCACAAGTGTTTCGTTGGGTGACATTCATACCTTCTTTTGATGGACATAATTAGTCCGCAGATTCTATGTCACTAAGAGACCGTCTTCGTTGTCAACTCTGCCATTTTATTCACATGTTGTTATTCACACAGCAAAAGCATCCAGTCGATCTTGCCAGATTCAAAGAAAGGATGGGGATGAATTTAATCCTGTGTCATTTCATCTTTGTTTGAATGAGAAGTCAACAAACCTCATCTCCATTTGACATGAGAACATCTAGATAAATTATCAGTTTAATAGATCAATATATAGGTTGATTTTTTTAGTTTGTTTGTTTAGTATTGCTAGAATGATAAAGACTCTTTACTGTGCACACATGAGTTACCTACATCTTTTTCCTCTTTCAATGCAAATCCTCATTTCCTCCTTTGTTACTTTAACACATCCCACATTACATTGGTAATAATTTCACCTTTTATAAACATCAGTGTAGTTTTGACAGTGTGGCATCGAGGAACAAGGGTTGAATGAATGCAAAAGTTATAATCATTTTGCAATCTGCGCTTTACTTTTCTATGGGATACAAATTCACGACTTTCAGTAGCAAATTACATGCTCCCTCCTTTTTATCTGAGTCGAAATACCGATATTGATAGCATGCATTGAGCGTGGTTGCAATGGTATAAAGAGCTTCGCTTTGTACACCATTAAAGCGATCACTGACAGCTTTCAATAGGGTACTCTTGGCAGTTTGCATGCCGCTGTCTGAGTCACTTCTCCTGCCAAGCAGCCGTGTCAGTGCCACTACAGTTGGGATGACATCTGCAGCAGAGGCCTGTGCAGAACTGATCTCTGTGGTTAGCTGCTCAAAGGGGACGAGTAGGGTGATCATATTTTCAAGAATTCCCCATTGATTTGCCGTCAATGTCACTGGGAGATCAAAATCAGCAGCACACGCACCTAAAGTCCTCTTCTGCTCCACCAGTAGTGTCCGAAATTAACTTTTTGACTTACTGGCCAAGGTAACTGGTAGATGAAAAAAATCCACCAAAGCACATCTTTAACGGCCGACTTCATAAATTGCCTTTTTGTTTCACATCTTTTTCAGTACATTTCATTGAGATTGAGATGAAACAAATATTTTAACATATTGAATAATGGTTAATGGGTTTTAATCTGAGTAGAACTTCACTTGATCTCAAGAGTCTACTCAAGTAGTTGCTAAATGTAAAGATCACACATAAAAGTAAATTTGAATGTTAAGCCTATTTAATGCTTAATCATCTTAATAAACTTCCTCACCAGACTCTACAGCTAGCGGCAGGCTGGTGGCAAGTGATAGTTTGGAAAATCATTGGGCACTTGGCAAGTGTTAGTTTTGGACCCTGTCCACCAAAAGGTTAAATTCCACATTGTGTGAAGAATTTAGACAGTGGTTCATATTTAAAGCATCAACCTATCTGCCTGTCATATTGGCAGAATACATTTCCGTCATTTCAGATTCATTTCATTTCTGTTTCATGCTCATGCTGATATTTCATTTTAAAGCCTTTAGCCACTGATACCGATCACACTGATATCATTCCTAGCATTCCTAGTTAATTCATAATGAAGGAATAGCATTGATTTCAACATCATTTAAGGATATCACAGGTAGTTCCATGAAACTTTTTGAAGGACCCCATCAACTTGTCATGATGTTGCTAATGTATAATTTATAAAATACTTGTTAACAAGTAATGCTTGAATCCTTCAGTAAATTATTTATGGATGGAAAAATGTTGCATTAGTCTTGTTTTATTCATGTTCATATAAATGATTAATTTGCACATTCTCCAAACATCTGTTATTTGCAGCCACTGAGCTGAATGGCTTCAATGAATTCAAACTTTTGAATTTGTCCAAAACGCATTCCCAAAATGTTTAAGTATCAGGATGAAGAAACAGTGGAATTTAAATACAATTTGTGTTATTCACAAGTCCCCAATATTTGAAATCAAGTGAACATGTAAACATACCAAAAAACATACTTTTGACATCTTTCGAGTTTTTGTGCTGCTTGTATAAAAAAGTAAGGACCAGTTTGCAAATGCAGTTTTTCAAAATTCTGAGATGATGATGATGATGACAATACACAAATCTAACAATTGTTGCTTGTGAGTAGGATTAAAGTTGGAAGTCAGTTTATCCAGTATTGGCAGGTTGTTGTTTGTTGTGTTATTTATTTTGCTTGACTTCTTTCATTTTCCCTCAGATAATAATCAGCATCCTGAAGACACATTTGATCTCATATTAGAGAAAAGCCCTCTGGAGAAACATTGTTTGTGGGGTAATTTTTGTGGAAGAGACGTATTAATGTTTATCTGAGCAGAGTAATTTGAGGCATGCTCAGTGATGTAGTTACTTTGTGATTCTACCTTTTTTTTCTCTTCTCTCTCTTGATTCTCGAAGACTCATCTGCATGTAGGGGTGGAGCAAATGACAGCCAAAATATTGGGTTATGTTCTTGCCCGAGCACAGTGTTTCCATCATAATATATGGGAGCACAACAATAGTTATTTGATATTGATGTTGTTTTTACATGAGTGACTTGTTGGCAGATAGGATAGTAGATTGAGTTGAGGTTTAATAATTCATTGCTTGTTACTGTAACAGTATTCATTTTCTGGTGTGACGGAGGAGGGGGTAAACATCAGTGTGTAAGAATCATTGTGGTGTGATGGACAGAGCCATTAAAGACTGCTCAACATGTCACTTTATTAACTTTAACATCATAACAAAACAGAACCAGTGTTCATAGGAAAACACACATTTTTCATAAGCGCTTTAGAAGGACTTACAAAAAATGTCAACTTGTGTATGTAAGAGCTGTAGACTTATAGTTCAGCTGAAATATTTGTTTTCCCATGGGTTTTTTTCATAAAGGTGGTGGAATGAGTTTGTGCTTTTAAAATGTTTGAAAGAATGTTTTAGTAGAATGGACATTACAAAGCTTTATTGATACATAATAGCAGCAGCTCTAGAGAAAAAAATCTTTACAAAGTCCCTGCATTTTTAACTAAGTACTTCAGTTTTTACACATACCACTGCAGTTCATTGTTTAGACTTGATGAAGAGAGAAACAAATATTTTCTTCTGAAGCCCATCTCGCTGATGAAAATGTAAGCTGGAAGTGATTACAAGCACAGTTCATCATTTGGTTGGGATGAGAGGAGCACATCTAGAAAGAGTCCCAGCCTTTTAGTGGTTGAAATGGGAATTTTTTTCCCTTCCCTCATCAGTTTGTGAGTTCGTTCTGCAGTGTCAGCAGTCAGCACACAAAAACGGAATTCAGTAAAAGCTCTCTCTGCTCACTGGGAGTTTTTTTTTCCCCCAACAGCTTGCTCCCATCCCCCCTTTCCCCCTCATGAACTGACATGCTGGAAGAAACATATGCTACGATTCCCACTTCCTGACAGCTTGTGCTGCTTGAATAGGATCTTGCTCAGGGAGGAAGCGGTTGTCTGGAAAGAGAGGGGAGAGATTAAGAAAAGGGAGAAAACTCAGTGAATTATTAGCAAAGGAAGTAAAACTTTAAAGTATTTTTTTTATTGTGAAATGGTAGAGTAACTCACAGTTTAATAGTTGACACAAGTGTAAGATTTCTGTATTTTGGACTACTGATTCTTTCTTCAGCCTTGAGCTCGATTGTGGAGAAAAAGTTGCTCAAACGTACAATGGATATATTACTGAATGTTAGTTTGATTGCATGCAAGCAAAACAGAGGAGGTGTCACTCATTGTGGTAAATCACCTGACACATTGCCCTCCTCCGTCAGTGTGTACACTGGATTAATTCAACTATATTACTGTTGTGCACTCAGACACGTCTGACAGCTCACAGCCTAATATATGGTACAATGGTGTACTTGTTGTGTTTAGGAGAAAAAATAGACACTCCAAGTCGCACAGTGTGAATAAAGCAGTTACAGTATAGACAGCTGAACAAAACACAGCTGTAATGAGTCTCACATATACAGCCTGTGAAGGATTTTCCTCTTTAGTGAGTGTCAAATGAGAAGAATTCCAACTCATGGATGTCTTATTCACTTGTTGCTTTGCCTGTTCCCTCTGGGACTCAGTCTGAGAACCTGCCTTGCAGAAAATGTGCCTTCAATGTTTTCTTCCATGCTTTGTGTTCAGTTGTGCCTTGGAGCACGCTTTTTTAAACATTCAGTCACCTGCATACATTATTTTTTCACCCATAATTAAGACAGTTTTGTCTTACATGCTTTTAGTTTACCAGGTCGCTTGATCTCTGTCCTTTTTCCTTGCATGGACACATTCAAAGTGTTAATCTGATCATTAACATTTGCAATTAACTTGTAGATCTGAGAAAAGAAAATTTGCATTCTTTTAATTTTTTTCTTATGGTATGACAGCACTGTCTCTTGTGAAGTCCAATTTATAGTTTTGCATCTGTGTGGCCGCGAGGGTCTGCAGAGGCCTGCATGAACCCAAAATATATAAATAAATATAAATATATTATCTACATTATCTACACCTTAATAAACTCTTTTGAAGTGTCTTGAAGACACGACTCATCTTGACTCATCACTGCTGAATCTCATTTCACCACACACATACTTAGTTGGTGCCTACCAAAATACCATCATTAGTCACATCTGTACATTCATGAAGTTGCACTGTGTCATAATCATTTCCCATAATATGTGGGCGACTCTGGTGTTTTATGTTACTGGACATGCAACGAATTCTGCTCCACATGATATCATTGCATGATGATGATTGTTGGACTTATCAATAGCTGCTGGTCAGATGAGACTTTCTCTAGCTGTGTGAGCAGCCTGGCAAGATGCATAAAGGGGGCAGGCTCTTGGATTGTGCCATAGTCTGTAAACAGTAGTTGTCTTGCCATGCCAGCAGCCCCCCACACCCCCCACCCCACCCACCCCCTTTTGCTCAAGGGCACCTCAACAGTGGTGTTAATGAGGGAGTGTCAAATGCTGCTCTCTCACTTTCCCACCCAGGTTTATTAATAACGGAATCAAACCAGCAACTCACAACACAGTAGCTTGTAAGAATATATAAAGCTAGCAAGCAACTGCACATGTGCTGGATGAGGGTAAAAAAAATGAATTCCAAAATGTTAACTGCTCCAGGACTTTTTCACCTGTATAGTGTTCTGTTGTCATCTTTCAGTTATTGGGTATACTCCCAGTCATAGTCCAAAGCATTGATGTGATCTCTAAACAAGTTTTAAAATGTAATGTAACTCCATGTCCTGCCATTTAATAAGAAGGAAGTGCCGCAAGTCCATGAAAATGTTTGAAAGGTCAATTGTTTAAACCCTCCACATTCATTGTAAATCAAGTCAACAACATTCTTGGCGATGTCCAAGCTTGTTTGGCTACTTCTGCTCCATATTGTGCTCTCAACTAACATTGTGTACTGTGTTGTTTTTTTGGAAACAGATGTCTGTTGTGGAGAGTGGCCGTTTGATTGTGTTTGTTTATTTGGGAATTCCAGGTCTCTCCCTAGTCTGCTCCAGGCTTTAGCTTGGAGAGCCCAATCGCCACGATTGATCCCAGCAGCTGGAGCGGCAGCGAGAGCCCTGCCGAGGACATGGAGAGGATGAGCGACTCGGCAGACAAGCCCGTAGACAATGATGCCGAGGGGGTGTGGAGCCCTGATATTGAACAGAGCTTCCAGGAGGCCCTGGCCATCTATCCTCCTTGTGGACGCAGGAAGATCATCCTCTCTGATGAGGGAAAGATGTATGGTGAGTGCAGATGTCTGTGTGTGAGTTGTGCTTAAGTTTTTTCAGCCTGCCAGCACCTCTAATGCTTACTAAGTTTGAAGTTTGTTTAATCCTTACAATAATTAAAGTGTAAAAACGACCGGTTGTGGTTTGACAGGGGGTTGTCTGTGGGACTATTTCTCGGCCTCCAGGAAATAGGCACACATAACTTCCCTTAAGATGTGTCATTTTTTTTAAATAGGTGTTGGCATGAATTCACTACTGTAGTTTTAGATTTAACGGACAGACTTGAGAGTGGCATTTATCTTCCCTTTTTAAATTGCTGCAAAAAGTGAAAGTGGACAAAATGTCTCTAACTATTTCTTTAAAGAGAAAAATGCGTCAATACATGGCTTTGCAGAGTAACAGTTTTAGAAAGCTGTCTGTCTCCAATTTATCAGTGATGTGCTCTGTGATGGTGACTATACAGCTACTACTCTGGTTCGCAGAAGTGCAAGTTTATAAGTAAAGCAGCATGAACTATTAGTCAGTAGCAGATGGTACTGCGGCTGCCACCAGCTGTGCCCCCTCTCCTCCCTCCATCCCCCCCCCATTCCTGGCTGGGTGATGTCATGGAAAGAGGGAATATTTTCTCTCTGTGGTGTTGGACCGTCTCACAGCCTGTCAGTGTCAAGTGAAAGCAGAAAGCCCCTCAGAGCATTCGCTTGCAGCTGTCATGTGACCCCTCCGGCCAAACAAAATGTAAATTCTACGAGTTGCAGTGAAACCCCTCAGCTGCCACTACAAAGATGTGGGCTCAGACAACAGGACCCTCCCCGATGTCTCTTCCTCCAATTCCCTCGTCCCCATACAGAGCGACGCTGCCAGAGAAGCTGTCCCTCTGCTGTGGATTAAAGCATGACAATTTGGTTTTTCTAGAGTTATAAATGAGCAGTGCTAAGTGCGCTCAAGTTTTCTTTCTCTCAACTCTAAAAAGATTGTTGCTTAAGATTCAAAACCCCAGTGGCCTTGAATCTACCTTTAAAACCTGCTGAAAAGAGAACTGTAGTGTTGAGTATATTTTCGTCGTGCCAAGTGTGCTCTGTATCTCCTTACGTTGTCTCACCAGTAGCAGAATCAGTGAGTGGTCTTTCTTACCATTACAGAGTCAGAACTGTTTGACACAGTAGTAATGAATTTCTTTCATCTTCCAGTGTGCAAACTGAAAGGATCCGAGTTGGCAGACGTAGTGCATGTTGCAAAATTACTGACAATACTACTGACTGCTGTCTGTGGAAAGAGCTGTAGAAAGATGGGAGAGGTACATTTGTTCATCTATTCTTTTAAGATTAAAGGTATAATTCTTCTCCTGACATATTGGAGTTTGTTGGAACTTTTGTTATCAATCTGGTGTATGGGCACTTTGTCTGGGGCTCGTTTTTCTGCCCTACAACTGTTGCAGCATCCCAGTGCCAGTCCCATCATGCCATGAACTGTGACAATCCCTGGCAGCTAGAGGGACATTAAAGGTGCCATGAGTCTTTTGTTGAAGAAAAGAAGCAGCCACATTTTATTCTGAATACATTGATTCAGTTTATTATTAGAGCATATTAGAGCGTATAAAATTAGATCAGGAAGAATACAATCAATTTTGGATGGCATTATGGCTTTTTACAGTGCATGAATCTACACACAGTCACAGTTATTTTAGCAATCGTAATGTTGACATTTAGAGGCATCAGGACAATCAGTCCTTAAGATAGACGTGTTTTGCAGCCATATCACATAAATCATTGGCAATAAGATTGTAGCTGTAGGGAATTGCTGGTTTGTTAGCTCAAGGTTAGAAACAAAGTCACTGTTGTGAATCTTTTGAGGAATGCTTGGAACGTACTTTGTGTCCTTTTTCACTTATTCCTCTGGAGGCATGGGAACTGGTTCTCAACGGGAACCAGTTCCAAATTGTCTGATCCATCGGATTTTTTTTTTTACCTCTGAGCTTATCAATTCCTTTTATCAATGCTGGCGTATTTTCTGATAATTGCTTTCTCCGTAACATAGGCTTAAAATCCAGGAATGCATGTATTTGACACTCTACTCACGAGTACGTTGATTCGAGCTGAGCAGCATGTCCATTACTAAAGGAAATTATCCCATGTTATAATAACATTAGTGCCACGCAGGCGGGCTTAGTACTCTTTTCCACACCGAAGATTGATCAGGAATCAATAAGGGAATTGAAAAAAAAATTCACCAATAAGCAGAATCAATAATGTTATTGATATATAAAGGACAAAGGATATAAATCTTAATCTCTCCTATTCCTACTATCTGCAGGACAATAATATGTGAAAACACTTCATTAATGTTCTCTTCAATACAAATGGTTTTATTTTTCTTATTTAACCCTAAAGTACATCGGTGTAACATCTTCTCCATTCTTGCATGTCAGCAGCATCTGATCAAATGGGTGAAAATATTGTTATAGTAAAAGTCTATATTTGGTCTCTAACTGCAAAATCAATGTTCGTGGCGTAGGAAAAAAATGTTTGCATTTCAAAGTTCAGTGTTGCAGATTTAAGTATTTTATTTTACATAAGCCACAATGTCTGACTGGCAAACTAATAGAAACTCACACCTTTCTTGTTTGCTGTGGGGTGCAGCAGTCTAAGATGAATTGTTGACTTGAGAACATGTGTTCCTTGTGGCATGCCTCTGTTTTGTGCAGTGCTCCTTCCTAACTCTTTGGAATGCCATCAGAGACGATAAGTAACCAATGAAGTGGTCCTCCATGCTGCTACAAGGGATTGATTTGTCTAAAACATTGAGTGATTTGTCTTTGAAGAGGGGAAGGGTTCAGCTAACCGTGGTGAGGCTGATATGGCGCTGTAATCCAGGCCCATCGGGTTTTTAACAGCCGCAGACACACACCGCACAAAACCTCTTGTGGCATCTGAGATGAACGTTGGCTACAAGGAGACAGGTATTTTGTAGTTGAGAGACCCTGGGGATAGCATAGTGTTCCATACACAGAGCTCATCATAAGAGGAGCCGCCCTGAGTGCCCTTAAGCCCTTTGTTATCCTGGGGTAGAGTGCAGTTAATTAGCAACAGTCTCTATAGCAACTGTGTTGCAGTACAAAACATTTTCTAATTTCTGCTTCTTAGCTTATTGTGGTGTTTACCTGAAGTGTTTCGGATGTGCTGAGACCAGCGATGGCTGGCGCTGTGCCCATCCTCCGAGGCAATAGAAGACACCACATCTGCATAGACTGCATCACCCGACACTTGCCATGGCCCCTGAGTTTACTTAGGAGAATATTTTAAAAAGTAAAGGGAAATAGAGGGCACTGGCCCCTAGCCCAAGGCCTAAGACTCTGCACTTGCATAATTCACCTGCTGTGCTAGGCTGCATTCATTTATCCCAGAAATAGAGTTGATAAATGAAACAACACGCTTCACTCAAATTGTATGTTTATTCATTGAGTTATGTATTTGCACTTGCCCTGCAAGCTAAATGACATTGGTGAATTTTTCTCCGTTACTGTTGAAAAAAAAGGAAGAACTGATTTTTATTCCATCTACTCGCAAATAAATATGTAAATACATACTCTTCTTGTAGGCTATACCACACCCATGTAGTGTTTTTCTTGTTGCTGCTGAAGAGGTGAGGCCACCAGCTGTATCTGAAAGTCTTTTCAAATTATGGCAGAGACCTTTTAATGGATTCATTTTAAGGTATTTTTTAAACATTTCATTATGTCTCATATAAATTTGGTTCTGATAAACACTAGCATTAATCTTACCAGTAACTGAATATATTTATCCTAAGAAAAAGAAATGCTGTCACCAAATAAGTGAAATATCCCTTTATGTTGTAATATTCACCTTGTAGTTGGAATGTCAGACACTATGGATGTGTCCGCACGTGTCTTTTGATGTAAAGCTTTTCCTATTACCACTCTGCTGTTTGCTCTGCCATCTCGTCAGTGATCCAGCCCAGACCCCTCCTGTGGGAACTAAGTGGCACTTGGTTTGCAGAGATGCCAAGGATGAGTTAGATATAATGAGCAGACCTGGCTTGCCCCCGATGGCCCAGCACTGTGCTCCTCTGGGGCTCGTCTCATCGGGCCGAGCATGCTCTGAGACAGAGCGAGCGGACCTGATCCTCCCTGCTGGGCGGATAATGAGGAATTCTGGGATCAGCTCAGGCTCCCCGAGTCACCTACATTCACTCAGAATGGAGTGTGAGGAACTTCATTGCAGGAGAGGCATCACACACCTCCAGAATAATCCCTCATTTGTTCCCCTGCCTTTGTCAGTGTAAGACTACTGTGTTTTCACACACATGGTAGTGAAAAAAGTCCAATTATTTTATGTCTTCCTCAAAAGGAGAAACTGTTGAAAGTGTAAATAGTATTGATGCAGGTATGATGAGGGAAGGAAGAAGTCATTGTGAATTGGGATTCAAGATTTTAAGGTTGTGATGAACTGGTTAGTCATTCATCGTGCGTCACAAAAGGGATGACTTCTTTAAACCTGACACTGTGACAAGGATCAGACCTACACCTACACTTGATGTGAATGGGTCAACGAGCGCAAATCGACCTGGTTTTGTGGCTCTTCTCTCAAACCGGGTGAAACACGTCACACACTGCTCTACTTAACAGGTGTTGATTAGTTAAAGTTATTGGTGTTAATACAGTATTTATGTGGCCGACTACTCTCGGCTAATCTAAAAATGAGAAGAGAGAGATGAAGAGACTGCAAGTGAGAGATAGAAACTAAACATTGACTGAAACTCAGTTTTATTTTGTCTGATACTGTGGAGTGTAAATCTTTGTAAATCTAAATCTTCTTTTCGCAGTGATGTGTATGGACTCACAGACTTCCAGGAATTAACCAGTGATGGCTTTCTCAAATGAGTGGTCCACATCATTTGAAAGCATGTTCACTAGGGAGCATCATACATGAAGTATGAAAGGTGTATCAGTTTGTACTCCCGTCTCTCCAGTAGCGTGAAACCCTCTTTAATTTGGACTGATGCATTATTCAGGGCTCAAAGGCACACACAACAGCTGCGTAATTCAAATAGTATATGTTTTTATGTGATCTTTTCAGGACTCTCTAAACAAACCTTTTTGCTGACAGTCCTGCTGCACCTGTTGTTTTGCACTGCAAATGAGTTGCACACATGGGTCTAAAATGCCCAGTAGACACTAGTCGGACTGTTTGGACAACGGCCGACAGAAACATCCAGCTAATAGATGCTTGAGATTTTGATTTCCCTTGTTTTGTTTGATTCAATTCCTACATATATTTAGCTTCTGACCCGTGTGTGTTTCTGTGTCTCTGAGAATGCGCAATTAATGAGACTCGGCCCCAAAATGGATCTACATTTAGAGCTCCCCTGTTGCTGAGCAGCAGAATTGATTTTGAAGTGCATGTTATTTCATGGCAGTCTGTTCAGGGGGCAGATTTCAGCTCTAACCCATGCCCATGTTGTGGTGACCAAGCATAGCATGTTGTGAGTTGTGTGCGAGATGCTCCTGCCCAAAGCCTGATGTTGTCGGGGGTTCGTGCCACATGGGGCTGCTCACCATGAACACTGGTGATAGAGGGGCTCAAGGTGTAAGCAGGAGCGATGCTGACCAGGCAAGATGAAATGAGATGCTAGTTGGTAAGGCTTTGATAGCACAAAAGTATTTGACTTTTTCTCAGATTGTGGCAAATTGTGGGAATTGCTCTCTCAATCAAACGGTGGACTGTAATTCCCTCAAAAATGCTCCTGAATGCAAATGTTTTGCCCGAATTAATATTTTTGATTATGTTTCAATATTTTTAACAATTTAGTCCTAGTAGACTTTTTCTTACAGCATGCATTTCCAGATCTGCATTGAAAAGAAGCCAGACGCAATAATCAGTGTGTCTGTGTTTGTGATTTTCTGTCTGGTCTGTGTGGAAGTGTTTGCACTGAATGGTTGGATAGCAGGCTGTGGCTCTCTGCCTGCCTGATCAGGAGTACACGGGGTGTGTCCCTGCTCTGAGGTCTGTGTGAGGCCCTCTGAGGCGGGCTTCTGGTTTCAGGTTGCACTCTCCCAATTGGCTGCTTTTGTTTGACTAAAACACAGTGAGACTCCTGGCTTCTTAAAGATGCAGTGTCACTGTTGTGCTCTCTTCAAGAAATCATCTGTTTGATGCTGATTACGTCATATTCCATTGATGAAACACTTTCATTCTGATGAGATGCATCTCATACTGATGGGACCATTTTGTGTAATCAACATATGAATGGAATCTGAATGCCAGTGTTATTCTCTCATCCAGCAGGGACTACACTCCACTACTACCAGAGACAGTCATCTCTTCCTTTGCTGTTTGTGCAATAGAGAAAGGTCTCTCAACATTGGACAGCATCCCTGGAAACAAAGCAAGACCTTAGCCACAGCCATAAAATTATCATACTCAGTGCTGTGTTATGGTCTGACCCCGATATCATATATTCAATCAATCAAAGATCAATCCTATTATTATCCTTGTAATGGAATAGTAAGTGTGTGTTTGTTATGTCGTGACTATCAGGAGTATTTCCATTAACTGTTTGAGACCTTGCCTCTTTCCAAACTTGGATTCAATTACAACTTTGAGTCAAGACTCCCTCGGCTTGTGCTCACGATTACAAAAGAACGTGAGACTCGAGAGCCCATCATGACCACAAAGTTTGACTTTTCATTTATACATATTGGTCGCAGCCAACATGTCTTCCTTTGTGCTCAGATGCCGAATTGATCCTGAGAGATTGAAAATATTGATTTGACTCAGTGTCTTACTTTGTTGTGAAGAAGGGGGACAGTGCACCTTCCTGACTGTTAGCACCATGTTCACACATTGGACTTGCCACACAGCCAGTTCCTCGGGAGACTCATAATTACAGCCGTCCTTTCAGATTAGTCCAGAAGCCTGTCCAACTGTGGCTTCACTCCCTGGTCATTTATTTCATCCCTTTCCCTCTCCTGAGAGGCACACCTCAACACAATGACCAGGCCAGTCTCTACAATAATGTATGTGATGATAAACACAGCGGCTCCTAATTGATAGAGTGATTCAGACAAGGGCTGCCTGTGCAAATTGGTCCCCTGTGAGTATATTGCACAGAGTTGGGACTAGCAGGTTTCAGCTCTGGTCTCGTTTGAGAGGCGTAGAGCAGGGAGAGAGGAAATAGAATGGGCTGGACCCGCTGAGTGATAAAGAGGCTGTCTTTGCCTCTTCAGCCCCGTCTGAATACAGGCACAGTTCAGCAGAGGTTGGCTGCTGTAATCCTCTCAGTGTCTCCAGGAAGGCTCAGGTTAGTGACCTGCTGCTTTGTGATGTCTTGTAAGATTTTGAGAGAACACCTCACCTTTAATCCCCCACTGTTCAACTAACACATTAGCTCAACCGCTCCTGACCCAGCCCCTGCAATAAAGCCTTTTATCCAGCTCAATAAGGTCATTTGAAGTTAAGTATTGATTTCTTTTGGTGTCCAGAGAAAAAATGGATTTTTAAAGAGCTGTTAATTACAGTTGCACACCGCATTATATAGAGAACTTAATTTTGCCGTGACTGGATTTTTAAACCCTGAGTTGTAGGTCATTGTAAGTGCGCTTCCAACCAACACTTNTGTGTGTGTGTGTGTGTGTGTGTGTGTGTGTGTGTGTGTGTGTGTGTGCAGGAGAAGGAGGGGGGATTTCTATTGTGTGTGAGAGAATAGCTTTAGTGTTTGTGATCACTGTGGCGTCACGCATGCGACGTCTGGCCTTGAAGTCTTTCTTATGGGTCCACGCTTCCAGTGCGAGGGTCCAACAATACAGGAAGTTAAAGCACTTGTAACAAGCAGATGGTGGACTGGAGTCAGATGTTATGATCAGCAGACATTTATCTTTTGACTTCCACAAGAGATTTCCCTCCTGACAGCCCAGAGAGCTGAGTAGCTCTGACCTGCATGATTATGAAAAGGGAGAGAAAAGACTTGTAAACATGCTAAAAACAGAGATAAATGGCTACATGTCGGGGAAACACCTGCAGGATTTGGCCAGCTGCAGACCTTTTATATTTAGTTGTAATTGTTTAAGCTTACATAGCTGACATATTGTGTTCTGGCCACAGCAGTTGTGTGTGATTTACTCCTGTGAAATGTTTCATCAAACAGGAAGCCAGTTGTCAGCATAGTCTTTTGACTCACAGCCAGGGCCAACACAACGCTCAACTGATGCACGGTGTTTTCCCTCCAAAAAGGCCACTGTCAATTTTCTTTCAAGTCACAGGTTCTCCTCTACTTGGCAAGTGGTGGTTTCCCATTGATATGGCAAGTAAAAGGCTTCCTGCCCCTGCTTGCTATTCCCAAAACCTGGGACGAATGCCTTCATATTGTTGGTTTAGTCTATTGTGATGCTAATGTCTGCCTGAGACCCTTGAGTCATCTATCACGGATGACAGGAAAGCTGGGGCCATTGTGTTGGCCCACCACACACTCTCGCTCCCTCTCTCTCTTACACACACACTCACACACATATATATACACAAGTTTGCGTAGCTATCCTTGTAAGGACATTGCATTGGCTTTACTGAGAACCTAACCATAACAGAACCTGACCTCAATTCACACCTTTCTTCCCTAACCTTAACCAGGACCTCAGAAATCATTTAGACTGGGCTTTGGTCCCCATGAGGACTACTGGTCCTGAGTCAATTTTTTATTAAAAAAAAATTAAATCAAAAATGAATGGGAAAAAAAAAAAGATCTTGCAGAGAGATTTCAATAAAGTTATGTTAAGAAGTGATTCAATTAGGGCTTCAACTAACTGTCAGTTAATTTGTTGACCATTTGCTTGATAAATTGATTTATTATGATTTTTGTCACAAGATTGGAGAGCTCAAGGTAATATCTTCAAACTGCTTCTTTTGTCTGACTTTGTCAAAATTGTTGATGCAGTGTTCTGTGAATTGACTTAATGTTTATTGTTTGTTTCAGCAGTTATTAGTTCCTTACTTTAATTGTATATGTTTGTTCAAGATTTAGTTTAGTTTTAGTAAGGCTGCGACTAATATTTCTATGACTTATAAGATGTCAGAAAAATGCCTCTTACAGCCCAAGGCAATGACCTCAAATGTGTATCTAACAGTCCAAACCCCATTTTACAATATTCAGTTTACAATCAGCAAATTGATTAAACACCAAACTGTTGCAGCTCTAATGTGTAAATTTCAAAATAGTGAAAGAATGAACAATGAACTTTCCTGTTCCAGAGTGGTGGTGAAGCATCTTAAACTATAATCTAGCAAGGAAAGGATTTCCATTCAATTGCACAAGATGAAAGCAAGGCATGTTGCTGCTATTCCCATATAAGTGCTGTTTAATCATACTATAAGAAGTGTTGATTCATAAAAAGTGAAGGATTGAATGAAGGGTTAATGATAGATGTGCCCTTCCAGTGCAGGCAGCGTCATATGTGTACTCTTTGTTCTGTGAAGCTGCCCTCTCAGGCCCTGCAGAGAGAGACAGCCGAGTGGTAGAAGCAGCACACATGTAGGCAATCTGCCGACTGATTCTCAGCCAGGCCCAGCGCCGTCTCATGGCAGAGTGCTGGGCCAGATGTGACTGTGGTTGTGCCTGCATTAGAAAAAAGTGCTGTTACAGGAAATGGATGCTTTTAAAAGAGGAAAAGAAAAACTGGAACAGAGCAGTAAAGTATTGTTCTTGCTGCTCAAAGGACATAACCAAGCCAGTTAAGTAGTTTAATATGCCATTACGTAAATTAGCCTCAGTGTTTATGTTACGCAGGTGCATCAAGGCTTTGCCAGTGAGTTCAATGACAAGCCTTTGTTTTTTACTTTTGATTGGCATTGTAAAGTAAGAATGGAAATTAAGAAGGATGAGCCATCTATGGTATGCATTTACCTTCGTTTATTTTATTGTATATTGATTTTAGAAAACCTTTTTTAATGCACAGATGAAATAGATGGTTAAAGTGGAACATTCGCCAAACACCATTTGTATAAATGAGTTTCAGTTTTTTTCTTATTCTATGTCTGATAGCTGAAAGATTTATAATCTTAATTGTTAACTTGAGCACATTTAAGATGATTAAAAGAGATATTTCAGATGTATGTCACTTAAATTAAAGAAATGCACAATCCCTCAAACATATATGCAAATATTCTTTGTGGAGCTAAAATGATTAGTCAGTTAATTGATCAGTTGATCAACTGAAAATAAATCTGAAATTATTTTCATAATCGATTAATCATTGAAGCAGAAAAGCCAAATATTTGCTGGCTTAACAAGACATTTGATTATATCTCTAGATTGTGGGAAATTATAACAGATGTTTTTCATAATTTCCTGATAATGTCAACCATATGATTAACCAATTAATCGGGAAAATAATCTGCAGCTTAATTGATTAAGTTAAAAACAGAAAAAAAACATAATTACAGATTTCTTTCATGTGAAATAACCAAAACAAAAATGTTCATGCTAATAGTAAGACACCAACTGAGAATACAGAGCCTTTTCCAGACAATAGAGTTTGATAGCAGATCATCTCTCAGCTATCTAAATCATCAACTGTGAAAGGTCAGGTTTTGGTATCAGTCCCTAAAACTAAAGAGGCTTCTGCATACACAATTTAAACTAATGTTCAAAAATCATACAGGGCATAGTCTATTGCAGGAATGTCAGGATAAACCAGTTTCATCATTGGGATAAGCCTCAATAAACCAGAACGTGATGTAAACTATAAACCTAAACTGTGTTTAGAGCAAACAGCATGACTCTCATTTTTCCTTTATTGAAAAACCTCATCCTCTTGTACATTTGTGTTCTACTGCCGAACTCCTAACATCAACAGGCTGATGGAGTGCACTGTAAAAAAATAAATCAAATAATGTAGCAAGAAGCCCTGTAGTGGCTCTAATAGCTCTTACAGTTGAAGTGACTAATGCTTGAACACAGTTCTTCCAGAGTTTGAGGGCATAAATGCATTTTACCAGTAACTACATTGAATCACACCTTTATCAGTACAGACGATGACTGTACTCTTTTTCCATCTGGTTTTCAGAGTCAGCAGTGGCGAAGGAAAGAAGTCAATGATGAGAACCTATTTTTGTTGTTTTGATGGCTGTCTTCATTGTGGAACAACTCTATAAATGTCCAAAACATTGTCCCACTACAGATTCTGTCAGGTTGAGTAGCCCACAATTGTGACTGATAATAATAATAATAGTAATAGTTATAGTAGATTGAATATCAATGAATTGGGGAATAAATTCTCAATTTCTTTACAAGCTGGAAAATTAATCATTTTAATGTAAAATGCATGAAGACTAAAGCATGATGGAAACATATTTTCAGGACTTCATTGTTGACCAAGAATATTAAGCCAGAACGGAACACCAGTCTGATACCTGCAGACTGTTGCAGCTGTTCGCTAGAAGTAGGTAACTGGCTACATGGCAGGGTTGGACTGAATAAAAGTATAATTGTCACCATGTCATCATCATTTCTCACCATTTGAAGACATTTTATTGACAAAACAATTAATTGATAATCACGAAAATAATCTGGTTACTTGATAATGAAAACACCTATTTGCGCTGTACTGCTATTGGATGTTTAAATAGTTGATATTGAAGGGGTTCTTCTTGGGTGGAGAGTGGGTCAGTGTGCCAGTTGAGTTTGCCTCCTGTTAATGTAGGCTGTAGTACTAGCATGAAAAAATGCAGAATTGACCTGCACAACAACTGCTAGCAACCCCTGTAATTCTTTATCCATGTTGACTTAACTGCTGCTAGTCAAGGCTCATAGATATAGTCTGGTGTCACCTGTTTTCTTGACAGAAAATAATCACGTCATAGGGATGTGACGAATCAGGGAAGGACACGTCATGACTGATATGGCCCAATCAGAATGTGAACGTCGGTATCTGTGTCATTGTTTCTAAAAGTCTCTGTTTCCACCTGACCAGACGCCGCCGCAGTCCTGGGCTCAGCAGTGTTTCCAAAAGTCTGTTTCAGGGTTTCTGAATGCTGGAGTAGTGTGGATGCTAGTCGCAAATGTAGCCAAAGTCCTGTGTTTCAAAATGAAAACAAATTAGTGTGGATGTAGCCTGAGGCTGGTTCACAGTGGACTGTGACAATACACTCCATTGTTATTCACAACAGAGGGAGCCTGTCCCAGGTTCCTTCGAGAAAGGATGCTGAGGGCCAAATTGGATTTCTGACTGAATGAGGAATCTACTTAGGGACGGTCTAGAGAAAGTTGAGCCACCACGTCTTTGTGAGGCTGCTGCTGGAGTGCCATTCATATGTCGCAGATCCTCCTGAGTCGTTGAGATTCAGAGGAGGGTTCACTCTGGCCAGGTGGAGGACTCCTCCAGCTGCTTAACAGCACAAATCTGGTCAGGGGTCACACTATAAATATTTAATCCTTTTCCTGCTGCTTTGACTGACAGGAACACCCCAGAAAGAGTTAATTTTCTCAGCCCTCTACTGACTGTAGAGATAAATATTAGTTGTAGTAGTTTTAGTGGAGATTTATTTTACAAACTACAGACAAATTAATGTAGTTTTAGTAATTGAAAGAGAGCTACTATTACTGCTTTTTAAAAATTTTGGTCACTGATGATTTGGAATATTTAACTCACTGGTAGTTTGAGTTGACTGACTGTCCCTCTTTTACATTATGAACCAAATAAACCACTTCTGTTTTGAGTCTGGCATTTAAATGCACAGTATGTAATTTCTTCCACTTTCAGTCAAAACGGTGAAAACAAAAGACCTAGTTAGATGATGTAGCGTGGGATCATGGGAGTTGTTGCCTTCTTGATTCTGGCAGAGTTGTTCATAAATGAGGTAATGTATTGAAGTTTTATTCGCATCATTCTGAGTCACGTTTGCTGACTTTCTTCCTCACTCTCTGGCGTAACATTCAATTCTTCACTGGAAGTTCTAGTAACCAGAGGGGGTAAAGGGGCATATCCCCTTTACGCCATTGACAGGCGACCAAATGAAATGCACAGTTATTCATCTCTGAAATTATTCAAAAGCAGCATTTTTAAACCTTTAAATGCAATAAACAAACTTTGCGTTGATATTAATGTTATTCCTGTTTTTGTCAAATATCAGAGGCCTATATCTACATGGTTATGCAAAATGACCTTTTATATCACGTTACTTTATAATCATATCTACCAAGCTCAGAATTACTGATGGTTTTTGTTGCTCCACTTGACTGCAGGTCCTCTCTGGGAAAATAATCTTGATTTCTGTTGTTTAGTAGACTGGAATTGCCCTCTAACAGCCAACAAACATACTGTAAGATGTGACATGAATTTCAAATGTCAGCAGTGTTGGTGACACTTATTGGCAACATTTTCATGACGAACTGCTTACAGCTCCTGTATGTGGTACTGGTGCTGCAGAATCAAGGAGAAATCTTTACTCTCTGCAGATGTGATAAAATGACAAGTGCACAGACTTTCCTTTATGCATCTGAGCTCGCTGCAAATGGAATTAACATTTGCAGGGGACCAAAAATGTCAGAATCTGACATCTCGGCATCATAAAACTTTGAACCAAACATGAATGCCAAATGTGTGAGAATAGAATTGTGAGACTACTTCCTGATCAAAATTTCTTTCTGAAACAGCTGGATTGATTACTTCTGGGAAGCATGTTTAAACCGTACATAAAATCAAAGTGTCATAGTTTACAAAATCAGCATATTCTCAGCCTAAACAAGGATAACTTGTTATTATTTAATATAAACTCAGCCTATAATATTTGGCGAAGACAAATTCTTTATTAGTTTGTTGAAAATGTATGAATTTCAGGTAGGAAAGGCAGAGTTGTTTAGTCTTGAATGCCGCATTTGTTGAAATTGTTGTTTTGCAGTGCAAACACAGGCAAGGACAAAATGCAGGCTAGCCAGGACCCATTGAGCTTTTTTCCCAGCCTGGTGTAAAAAATGAATTATTCAACAGTAAGCAAGCTTTCAGCTGGCCATTTGTGTGCTTTGATCTAGGAATCAGGAGTTTGCATGAATGCCTGTATTGTCATGTTATGTTTCCACAGTGTGTGAATTATTGAAAATAGTGCAGACCCCTGCTTCATCTGGTAAAGTTTACACTGCTGGTGCACTGGACAGGCAGGCTGGAATTGTAAATCCCCAGATGTTTATTTGTGATGTGAGTTCATGTGACTGGGTTAACTCAGTTTTAGGCCTTGCCTAAATGTTCATGTTCAAATGAGTCTGAGGTCAACCTTTAACAAACTGCAGCTTGATGTCAAAGCCCTCCCCTGGTGAAATGTGGGGTGAAATGTTAGCCTGAAAAATTAACTTTTATCAAGTCAATTAATGTAATTTTCCTATTATTAAAATCAGCACCTTTGTTGAAAGGATTGAAGAATTTGTCAACTTTTTCATGCATCCATTGATAAATGATTTGTTGCTAATTTTAAATATATATAAAGAAAAAGACCTTCTGAGGTCATCACAGACTGAAAAGTTATATTTTTTATTGGCTGACATTTTATGGACCAAATAAGTATAGATTATTTCTTTCATTTGGCACACTTGAGCAGGAGATGATGAGATGATGCTTTATGCTGACTACTTATGTTTCCATCATACAAAGAACAAGCAGATAGAAACACATCTATCAGTGTTTTCTTTTCAATGGATTTATGCAACATGTCTACTCTTTTATACCTTTTGAGATGTGCTCTTGTGCTCTCTCACATTCTGTGATCCGTGATGTAAAAAGAAAATGCGTTTTCCTCTGATTACCTGAGATACGGCTAATTAGCACATGTTGTAACAAAAGTAAGGCCTTTAATTGATAATAAGTGAATGTAGAAAAATGTTTCATTATATTGAGGGTTTAGTGCATTTCATACAGCAGTAGCGCAGATCCATGGCATTTGTTGGCTACAGCTGGACACATAATTAGAGTGCCTCCTTACCTATAATTTGTGTAATAGTTTTGGTTGGCGGCATGTTATTACCATATGAAAGGGCTAAGCAGGGGTCATGTGCATTGCTACAGCAATTAGAGCAGAGCTGAGGGCAGAAGAATGTTGGGAGCCGTTGTTAATTGGAAATCTCTACAAAGCTATGCTTTAATTATAATTTAGTCAGAGCTGCACTGTTTTAAACCCAATATATTCAGTTGCCATTATTTTCTGTAATAGTATGATCAGCTAGGTCTGCTTCCTTTCAAAGCGTTGTGCTTTGAAGAGAATGAGATTGAATTAGATTAATTTGAAAGGCTGTGCTGCTGCGAGTATTTTTTTTTCATGCTAATGTCACATGGTGTTTTCAGAGAGAAACTGGATCTGGTTTGTTTAGGAGACGTACATACTTTCTGATTTGCATGCACTCGAAATATGATTATATGAATATGATTATAGGTCTTATAGTTTATGGCTTTGTGTTTGATTCTATGACTACTTCCTGGAAAACCTTGTGAATGAACATATGTCTACGTATAAAAGTTGCAATTATCAATTGTGAATAAAGCCATATATTAGTCAGAGAGCTGTATTATTATCCATGATTTATATTTCTACATGTGTAAAAATATTTTTCGACTTGTGGTTTAAAAAATTAACATAAAATGAAAAACTTAATTATTATGGTTTTTAACTGTAGCACATATTCTGTATTTAACTTTATCTGGCTCTTAACAGCATTAATTAATCCTACATATTACATTCAATCAGTCAGATTTGTCACAGGAAGACTTAAACAACCGTTGGGAAAAAGGTAAAGCCATGAGCAACAGAGTCTAACAACCTATGAAAAGTTCAGGCTGAAGAATCATAGATGTTTTTCTACACTCAGTAACTGATGCACTCATAGCTACAAACTTTCCCTGTATGCTTTCTAAGAATGTCCACTCCTCCTTTTAATATTCTGACTTTATCACCAAATGTTTGTGTTGTTGATTTCATCTTTTCCTGTTCACGCAGGTCGAAATGAGCTGATAGCCAGATACATCAAACTTCGGACCGGGAAGACGAGGACTCGGAAGCAGGTAAGACATGAGAGGAGATGAGTGTCTGTTAAATCTGAATGTATTGCCTTTGTTTCTAATAGAAAGGAAAAATAAGGTAGACAGAGAATAACACAATGCTTAGCTGTCCAGGACACTACTGAGGCTGAGGCCCTGTCACTGCTGTGTTGCATGAACAGATGTCCCTGGATTATTACTGTTACTTGCACTTAGTACACATATAAAAACTGCAGTTGTAGTGAGTTTGTACAGCAGAAATTTATTCTTTAATTTCCCGTTTTAAAAGCTTCTCCATACAAGATGTCAACCTTTATTTTAAAATGCAGCCCCTCATTTTCTACAACAGAGCAGTTACGTAAAGCAGCATCATTGTCATTTGAAAAGGGAGCATCCATTGTAGCCCAACAGTGCAAGTATTCCTCCTCATGGCTAAATCATGGAGGTCATGTGCTTGGCCGCAGCTGAAGCCTTAATAGATTGGTATCATCTCTGATCAAAGAGAGTATTCGCTGCAGTCAGTGTTGGAGAGGGCATCCGGTCTCCTGCAACATGCTGTGGGCACTGCAGACACACGACTCACCACAGAGTTGAGCTCAGATTCCTCAATCAAACTGAACATGTCAATCATGTAAAACAAAATTCAGGGCTCTTTTCTATTATGTGTCATCTCGTAGGAATGATAATCTACCTGATAATGAGCAGCTTCAGTGACCCACTGACTGATCCTCCCTCTAAACAGGAAATTCCCTGTATGACCATTAACTCGAGCGACAGTGATAAACAAGCCAGTGTACAGTGACATTCGATCACTGTGTGTGTGTGTGGATTGATCAGTCTGGACCAGAAAGGCCGTGTGGTTTCTCTCTCTGTGACTCTGTGACAGAATCAGAAAGAGAGTGGAGAGAGTTATTTACTCACAGCTACACCAAGAAAGACACAGCTCTTTATTTTGTTCGTTTAAATGTGTTGTGCTTGTAATTGCTGTTATTCGTTTTAGGGCTGTATTTAACAGTTATTCTCATTAGAGCTGAAATAGGAAACAATTTTGATAGTCAAGTAATTATAATGTTGCTCTTTTTATTTTTTTAACAGACAATGTGTCAAATTGTTCAGTTTCAGCTTCTCGAATGAGTCTTTTAAGATGGTAAACTGAAGTCCTTTTGATTTTGAACTGTTGGGTGAAAAAAACCTGCTCTTTGAATTTGACATTTTTCAGTGTTTTCTGACATTTGTAGCCTAAACAAAGAATCAATTAATTGACAACTAACATCAGTTTAATTGAAAATGAAAATAGTCTTTGATAGCAGCCCTTATTTTCATTATCAGCTAATCTGCTGATTATTTTCTTGATAATTTTGTCTATAAAAGGCCAGAAAATGGTGGGATATTCAGAATAACTTCCTAGAGCCCGATGTGACGTCTTGAAATGTCTTCTTTTATCAGACCAACAGTTCACAAAGATGTTGGATTGACAATTAACATAAAACATAGAAAATAGAATAGCTGTGTATTAGTTTAGCTAGTCAATTAATGAATAATTGTTTCAGCTCTATATCAATATTTGATATCAAAATTTGCACCTTATGATACCCCTTTGTGTTAAATCACCCCATTTCTGCTAGAAAACTCACCTTGGCGGTGATTTGCGTGAAAGTTTTTGTAGGAGAATGTAAATCCACCTTCAAAGCTGTCATCAACACAAATTCTCTTCAAACTGCTGCTTGCACTGCTGAATGTTTTCTGTTAGAATACTAAATAATTTTGAACTGTAGAGGTAAACTTGGCCAGTGAAATGCCTCGGCCAGCTCCCATAAGAATACTAGACTAACCAATTCTCATTCTGCACACAGCAGATCACATCTGGGTGCTCTTAATGTGTGCTAAAGGGGCCTGCATCCTCCTTAATCAGTTCACTTAAGTGACGACAACACACAGCATAACGCTTTATTGGCTGTTAGGTTGGTGTGTGGTTTGGAGATGCTTCTGTTATCTGCTTTCTTTTTTTTTAAACAAAGAAATGTATAATCCACTTTGTACTTTTTTGATTTTTCTTGTTTTTTTATTTTCCATTTTCTCTTTTTTTTTTTTTTAATGGAGGTGTCTAGTCACATACAGGTCTTAGCAAGAAAGAAAGTTCGAGAAATCCAAGCTGCCATTAAGGTACGTCTGGCTTTGCCCAGTTGCAGGGGGCTTTTCATTGCCATGGTTACAGGCTCTTCCTTTGTTTTCCTCCCCTCCCCTCCCCCGCAGGTGTCTAGTCACATTCAGGTTCTTGCCAGAAGGAAATCTCGTGAGTTTCATTCCAAGCTAAAGGTATGCGCTTTTCTGCTTTTGGGCTTGTTGGGTGCTGTGCGTCTTAACTTCCTGTTTCCCGTGGTGACAGAGTGAATGCCTGGTGCTCTGGTTCCCTCTAACCCAAATCCTATGCTGTCTGAAGTCTGTTCAGATCTTCTAACTCCTCCTTTCACCTTCTCAGTCCATCTCTCACCCGTACTCAGACATGCTGTCACTGTCCTGTCGACTTTCATCTATATTTGTTCTCTTTTTATTATGGGCCTTTGCTTTGAGAACGGCTGTTCATGATTTCCACGACAAGACATTTTGTTTATTTGCATTCATTTAAAAAAATATATAAAAAATTAGAAAAAGAGCAGTATCAAGCATGAAAAAAGAATATACAAGAGCCTGAAAGATGCTGAATTTTTTAGGCTGATACTGAGAGTTAAAAATGTGATTACTATATATTAACCAGTAACATTCAAAAAATGTTGGTAAGATTACCTTAAACTGGCTTTTTTAAAGAATTGTGCCCAAAATACAGTATGTACTGGGCTAAATGCGAACATCAGCATGCGGCCATGCTCAAAATAACAAGGCTAACAAACTGATGTTAAGCAGGTGTAATGTTTACCATGCTAATTGGCTTAGTTTAGCTTGTTTAGCATGCTAACATTTGTCAATCAGCAGATATTTGGTCATAAACTAATTAGTATTGGACAAATGAAAATTTTGACCCGATGAAGGTGCTAAATGTCACCAAAAGGGATTACAATTCATCCTCAGGGGAGCATGACTGTTCATGACTATCTAATAGTGGATATTTCACCACCTTTCCTCTAGTGCCACCAAAGAAAACCTTATGGTGGCACTAGAGGAAAGGTGGATCACTCAAGCCAGTAGGATTCATCCTCTGGAGACCATAAATGACATTTCAGTCTAAATCTAAGTAGTCGACCAATTGAAGGGCCGTCTTACCGACCTGCGATACTGCCAGCTTGGCCCTCTAGTGGGAAATAAACTATTTCTAAATAATATTCAAAATATTTAATGCAATCCCTTGTTACTTATCAGTTGATGATTACATCAATCATAATAAGCCGACAAGGCCTAGTTTATTCAGTCGTCAGGCTTTAATTTTACTATAATTTAAGAAAACCAAAATCAATGTTTGCAAATGTTGGAAGCATGCTGGCATTGGCTGTTGGTGAGTGGCTGAGAGCTGAAGGTCCGAGGAAATCGGTCTGATGGCGGCTGGCTGTTTTCTGAGATGCCCTCTCTGCTTTCTTGTTCGCCCCTCAATCTGTTGATAACTCCAACCTCTCACATTGCTGTGGCTGCCAGCCGCTTCCCTTCCTCCCAGTTCAGATGTCGTCATTTCAGAGCGTTCTTGTCAGTTATTTCAGCAATAGTGAAATCTGTTAAAATCGCTGAAGAAAGCTTTTCAGAATGGCAGATTATAATGGGAGAAAAGCATTGTGAGAGATGTCATCTTGAATAATATTGACCTGTAATTTAAGGTATTTTATGAAGTAATGCTTGTATATCAAAGGACACTCCGCCCATGTGCCATTTTCTTCTTTTCTTGGGGAGCCGACTATGCGTTTTGACTTTCACACTTTACTCCACTCCCAGTATTCAACATGAATTAATGACCCCTCATTAATCTGTGTGTGTGTATGTGTGTGTGTGTTGAGAAACAGAAAGAGTCAGATAGGCAGCTAGCCACATGAATGCCTGGTCTTTCAAGGGCACAGGCGGCTGTCTGAAGAAAAACAGACAGCTTTTGTATGAATCCCTGTCTCTTCTCATTTAAAGCAAATTAGTGTTCAGGGGCAAAGAGAAATACAAGTGTGCCCTTCATTTAAGAGGGCATCAATGAAAACCTGCTGTTTCTGGTTTTGTCCATGGCATTTTAGTGAAATAACAGTCATTTTGTTACTTATTAATTATAGAGAGCAAGACCTAGAGCAAAGTTAATTTGTAAATACAAATTTCACAATCCTTTCTTATTGAGTGTTCATTACACATCTGTGTTGTGTTAATCTGTGTGAAGAAGCTCGATATTCTCAAATCACAGTAGAAATTGTTTTTTTACTGATGCTTGGCGCTGTAACAGACTTTTTCCAGCTTTAGTAGTTTTAAAAAAAAATAGTGATAATAAATGAATTACAAATGTACAATAAAACCCTGTTTGTTTGCATTCAGGTTACAAGTATGGTAAGTATTTATTTTCTGTTTGTGATGCTGCATCTGCTTTCATTAGGGGCTGCATCGTCCTTCAGCTGTTAGTTCTGCATTTGTGCTCCTGCCATAGTGACACAATAGCTGCTGCCCAGTGTTTTCCCAGTTTATTGGTGTCTCTTTGTGTCATCATACTATTATCAGACTGTAGCTTGACTCTGCTCCACCAGCATCTGTTGCCAGCATGCTTACCTTTTAGCTTCTGCTACCAGTGAGTCTGCATGGATTTGCAAGTGTGTATGGGCTGCCCGACTGTGCACTCTGCTACAGCATTTATGCTGAATTTAGTAGGTTCACTTTAAATAACTTTATGTCCAAAACAACAGTGTGTAGTGCACTTCTGCACGCTTTTATGCATCTCTTTGAATTACTATTCCATTAATTAAGCACGGCGTTTACAATTAATGTAGATACATCCTCCTCATTTAAAAACCTCTTGCCCAAAGATTAATTAAAAGGAACAACAAGGAACTTGAGCGACGAATGACTCCTCACCAAGTTGGATTTGTGTCCTTCAGTTTTACTTGAGAAATTCTTCACAATGTTTAGATGTGTTTTGACAAATGCAGTCTTGATAGAAGTGCTGCTGAATGAGCTTTTTTTTAAAATGAGTATTTTAGTGGTAGATTAGTCAACGAGCAAACTTTCATTTAAGTGCATACCTCTGCCAACCATTATATATTGGAATTCAACCAGCATTGTTTGACACATTCCTTTAAAAAAAAAAAAAAAAAGCTTGTGCTTAAAAAGCAACATAGATGTATCTTCTTTTAACCTGCTTGCTGTTTACTGTTGTGAGAGAGGTCAGTGGTGCTTTCAGTGTGTTGTTTGTAGTCTGGTTGTTGCTACCTCTGCAACATGCCCCACCTCCCCCCCTTCTGTGTGAGTGCTAAGCCTTTTGTGACTGCTGTTAAAGGACCAAGCAGTGAAGGACAAAGCCCTCCAGAGCATGGCCTCCATGTCCTCGGCTCAGATCGTCTCTGCCACGGCTATTCACAACAAGCTCGGACTGCCAGGCATCCCGCGCCCAGCCTTCCCTGGAGCAGGGGTAAGACCCTCGTCGGCACCCCACTATTGATCCGTCCTGTCCTGTTCGGCTTCACCCAGTGCAGCCATGGGGCCAAGCACGCCGACACCCGGGCCAAATCACATTACACACCACAGCTTTGCACAACTGCCCCTATCAGATAAGCACACGATCAAAAGGAGTGCTAGTCAAGATAACTACATCCACTGAACATGGGGCTAAGAGACATTTTGATCTTGTTGCAAACAGCTGCTTACAATTGGATATTCTTTGTTGTCTATTTATGTATCTAGTTATGGCAGGGTATGATATCGACTGGCCAGCCAGGATCCTCACAAGAGTAAGTGTCAGAAAAAGAGAACTTAAACTCTCTTTTAGCAACATATTCAATGTATTGTGCTATGTAAATGTTTTTTTTTTATTACTAATGAGTCATTTTCTGTTCTAGTATTAAGCCTTTCACCCAGCAAGCCTATCCAATCCAGCCAGCAGTCACAACAGCCATTTCAAGTAAGAATTTACCTGATTAGAAAACATGCGGCTCAAAATATACATCACACTTTGTAAAACTGTTTGCCAAATCCAAAAGATTCTTCACCCTAAAGTCTTTGTCTAACGAGCACAACATAGTAACATGTGCCAACTATTTACGGCTTCCTCAGTTGTTGAATCTGTTCCTTTAATCTCACTGTGAGAATTGGCAGATTGTCTCACTGTAAAACAAATACATTGATAAAGAGAGGTAAAAACACTTGGGAGATAGCTACAATAATAAAAGCAGGGTTTGATACTTTGAACCCACCTGATTCTCCCCAGAGCACCTTATCTATAGTGTAGCTGCAGGAGGGAGGAGGAAAGTTCACGTAGGGATCTGAGGATCTGGTTTGAGACTAAAATTAAATTAATTTGAGCAATTGCAGTTTTTATTTGATTAAAGTTTACTCTTTTGAAAATTCAAAAGGTTTATTGTACGATTTCAAGCACTTAATATTCCTCAAATTTCAACCAAATTGTAGCAATCACAAATCAATGAAACTGCAGGACATCCTGTCATGCCACACATTGAGGAATATTTTTCTTTCTTTATAACTTGCTCACAAAAATTGGATACAAAAACTCAACATATACACAGACAACTGATGAATTCTTACCCATGTAAAGTGTTGGTTTAGCATTGATTGTAATTTATATGAAAACTCTTGTCAAGTCAAAGTAGAAAAAGAAACGTTCTGTTTTAAAATATGAAACCAAAACATCTGTTAGCCATTGATACAGGACTCATAGAGACTTACTTTGCACCAAGTGACCTCATCTTATATCAAATAAACCACAAAGCTATTCGTTATTACACTAGAATACAAATATGATGAAATGGGATGGAAAATGTTGGGAAAAAAACAAAACAAAACAGTTGGCTTTTTTACAGTGAGTAGTTTTCCCAGTTTCAGTTTTTTTTTTTAATGACTATAAGGGAATAAGAAAATATTAATGAATCTATATTTGATGTGATGATGTGCATATAAATGTGCCCAATATGTGGCTATGACCTAAAACACTGGTTTCATGCCGAACAGAAAATTTGCACATCAGTGAGTAGAAGTAATGAGTGCTGTAGCCACTAACAACATCTGGACAACATAGCCAAACCTGACTCTCAACAGATGTCCCTGAAACAATATCTGTTATATGACATAGAACTTTTATTTGTTATAGTGTCCAGTGTATCCATGCTGTGCTGTAGAACGACCCACAGACAGGATGGATCTTTTATCATCGTGGTCTTCTTGCAGGTTACGAGCCCACAGCAGCTCCAGCTCCCACAGCACCAGCATGGCAGGGCCGCTCCATCGGTACGTCCAAACTCCGACTGGTGGAGTTCTCCGCCTTCCTAGAGCAACAGAGAGACCCGGACTCTGTGAGTAGAACGTTATACTAAAGCGTGAAATATCACTATCTCATGGTGTTCAGTCCCACCTCTTATCATCGGGTCCTTTCCTCTATGAATACACTGGGACATTTTCCCAGGCAGAGAGTCAGCTGAGAGGAGGCCAAAACAAGCTGAGAGCAGAGAAGCCTGGCCTGTAGGGACACACAGCATGATAACCTGCAGACATAATGAAGGACTGTATATTAATCAGTTTCTTAAAAGCCATGCCAAAACTATATTTACACTGCAGCGAGACGATCCAGACTCGGCGAGTGCGAGTCGACTAATCAGCAGCTTCAAGTCTGCGTCTCACATTTCTTGTTTTCTCTAGCATGTTTCTCTTTAATGTTTGTCCACATTTTCCTGTGCCCTTTTCATTTGGTATTAATACCACCTGACAACAGCCATTAATCTTACATTCAGCATAATGCTTCAAATTGTTGCATTTGCCCTAAAGGCTACATGCTGTAGAAGCTGCCCTGTGAGCTTTTAAACTGAAGTGCAGGGCCACATAACAGGGTTTCATACAGACACGACAAGGGCAAAGAACCTATGAAAATCACATTTTATTCTCTGATTTACTGCCTTCCTTTCTATGTTTGTGTTATGCATCCTAAGACTGAGGTTTAACAGAGCACAATTTTTATCCTGTTTGTGAAACCAAATCTAAATATTGTCAGTTGAAAAGTTTAAAGAATAGAGCAAACTTACAATTTTTTTTTTCAGGCAAGTTCTCAACTTTAATTTCAAATAGTTTAGGTTGATTGTAGTTGCCTTTTTCATGCAGAAATATATTGCCTTTAATGTGAATTTTGCTCATCTACCATTAGCTTTTGAGAAAATTTTACTGTATGGTTTTGCTTGAGATGGATCCCCTAGTCAGAATCTGTGATTTCACAGCCTGTAATAACACACAGCTTAAGCTTATAGAATTTGGGTGAAGCAGTCTGGCATTCCTGGCTTGGTTTAATACAGATGAGGGGATCAGTTTGTTTTTGGCTTTAGTGAAGCAGAATGATATTACCTAATTTGTACATAATGAAATAAGAAAGATGCCTAAAACCATGCAGACAGCCAAATTAAAAGCAATGTTGCATAGAGTTATTTCTCATCATCAGATTGTATTATCAATCTAATTCTAGCTACCACTTGCTTATTATCGTGGTTATTTGTCAGAATTGAATTATTTTATTTCAGTAAACCCTTGTGGATATTGATATATTACTGCTATAGATCATTTTTATGTCAGGTTCTAATGTAAAAAATCTGACTGACTTGTGTTTTACTTCTTTTCTCTATCAAAATGATTCAACCTGAAATGAAACCCCATGTTTTAAAGTATGTTTCTAATTCAATTTATTTCCTCTTTTCAGTACAACAAGCACCTATTTGTACATATCGGGCAGACAAATCATTCCTACAGTGACGCCCTGCTGGAGTCGGTGGACATTCGTCAGATTTATGACAAATTCCCAGAAAAGAAAGGAGGACTGAAGGAGCTGTATGGAAAAGGTCCCCAGAATTCCTTCTTCCTTATAAAATTCTGGGTGAGTATAATTCAGTCAGCCGGATTTGTCACAGCTTGATTACATTTTCCACGCATCGGTCTTGATATCATTGTGAATCCTGTTCAGTGACGGTCTGTTCAGGTTCATCTTTGGTGATTGGCTGTAATCAGTCTACACAGAGAAGATTGCTCTCTTAATGTTTGCAGAATGCACTCTGCTGTATTTGGACTTGCATAGCAGGAGAGCTTTTGATCAAAGCACTCACTAATTCAATGTAATATCTCTAAACAATGGAGTGACCTGGTTGCACTCCTAATGGCTGTTTAAACATTGCATGTATTTCCTCCCTGATGCAAAATGCTAACTAGCGGCAGCCAACAAAGTAGGGCCGTATGCACTTGGACCAAGTCCCCTCAAATTCCTTTTGAAGTGACCGGCCAATCTAAATTTCAAATGAAAGGCAGAATCTGCACAATAATGAATGTATAACTGCTTTGCTTAATGAAGGAGGAGAATGTTGTAGGAAGATGTCTCCTCTTTTTGTATCTGTAATGAACAGGATGTTGAGGACATAGAAAGGCTGCCCTCCAGGAGCAGACCCATTCGACCTTGTAAATCAGTCTTTTAACGTAACTTCATTTAATCCTCTTTAGAATCTTCTTTCCAATACGGACACATTAACATGCGTATTCAGATGAGAGTTTCTAATTTGATATGTGATGTACATGTTTAATCTCGAAAGCTCTTGATCAGACAGTGACAAACACGTTCTTAATGCAGAGATTAATTTGACATTTTTAGTTGTCATGTTTCAATCAAATTATGACTTCCACTAAAAGGCAAAATCCAGATACAAGTCTGTTTCTCAATTCCAGACTACACACTAATTGTATACAGTACTATATACTAATCTTCACAGTGTATTGTTTGATACAATACCTGTGCTATGGCACTTGAAAATGCAACTGTTAGATATAAATTGACTATAATCAATAATGTTATTTAACAATGTATCAAATTTTACCTTATTTAATCAGGTCATTTCAAAGGTATTGTGTATCAGGCACTGGCATATCAATAAATGATAAATATCAAAAACACATAACACAAATGTCAGTAAGACTCTGCTGACCTGTTGATAATTCCTGAATAACTACAGAACAACTAAAGGCACATTGCAGCAGGGCTCAACACTTTAACCGTAAGTTTAAATCCTCCATTCTTTAGACTGAGTATGATCACATATCTGTAGCAATAAACACTCTTATAGGGTTATTTACTGCTTTGGCTTGGTCTGAATCTGCAGTAAGAGGCTGCCTGAATGTTATGGGGAGAGGGACTCGTCATCCAATCTGTTTTTGTCTCGTTCCACTAATCCACAAGTGTTTCCACAGACATGCCCGACTTGAGTTGAACAATGACAGCGTACAGTTTGATATCGTTGTCGGTTTTCACTGTAGCTCACCAGGAAACTGTAATACAATAATACAGTGGATCTAAATGTCATGGGAGGATCTGGTCTCTCAGTAACGTACCAAGGAAGTTGCATACCAAACTGATCATCCTATTCTGAAAGCTTTAGGACAGATACAGTTCACGTAACTGATCTCATTTTGTTCTTGTTTCGGGGTTACTTGGCATCACTCATAGATTAGATCTTAAAGTTCCATTGTTTTGATAATTAATTGCTTGGTTCCTTGAGACTGGTTGTTACTCAGAATATACACGGGTTTGTTGATTGTCAATTAGTTTAGTTTTAGTTTAGGTGTTGCCTCGTCTCTTATTCTCCTACACATCTGTCTGAACTGCCAAGAATCTTTAGCAGTTGTCATTGTCACAAAGTATTGTCACACCATTATTAGCACTTTTTGCCATGGTTGTCTGTACAGTGTATTTCTGTAAATTGAACCCTAAATACAAATATTCTCTACTGAATGCTCTCTTTCTTTCTCTCAGGCTGATTTGAATTGCAACATTCAAGATGATACTGGATCTTTTTACGGAGTCACTAGTCAGTATGAGAGCTCAGAGAACATGACCATCACGTGTTCAACGAAGGTCTGCTCCTTTGGCAAACAGGTGGTCGAGAAAGTTGAGGTACGAACTAGACTCTTTCTATCCTGAGAATCAGAAAGTTGCTGTTGTGAATTGTCTTGCACCTCATACTGCTTTTCCATTTTCTGTCTCCTCAGACTGAATATGCACGGTTTGAGAATGGACGCTTCGTCTACCGGATAAGCCGGTCTCCCATGTGTGAATACATGATCAACTTCATCCATAAGCTAAAACATCTGCCAGAGAAATATATGATGAACAGTGTGCTGGAGAACTTCACTATCTTATTGGTAATCACCTCACTGACCTGAGTGGGCGAGATCCCTCTCCAGGACTCTCATTCTTCTTCTTCTCTTTGCTGTCAGGGTGTGCTGGTGGCTCCAGCTGGCTTTATAAAAAAAAGGGGGGGGGGTATGGGGGGGGTGACTGGGCCTTGAGATAAGTTCCTCTCTCTGGTCCTACATTGCTCTCATTCCACAGGGGATGAAACACAGTGTGCGGAGCCTCATTATCTGCAGGGGAAAAGGGAGGATAAGAGGGGGCAGGAACCCCTGTTATTAGCCATCACATGGGGTCTTAAAGGGTCATTCACCACTACAGAGAAAGCACAAAAATTAAATAAAGACGGGAATAGACTCACACATGGGAGGTGTGCATGCAAAAATAGCAACTATGGCCCAAAAGCATCTTAAGGCTAAGATGATCATAAAATCCAGCTTACGAATATTATTAAGCCTGTGATTTAAGCTTTTAGATATTATTGTACATTAATGAGCGTCTGAAGAAGCTCTGAAATCTGCAGACGGAACTGAAAATACCCTCCTGAATCTCTTTTTTATTCCAGAAGTTGCTGTTTGCGATTCGCTCATTCAATACAGCAATGAGAACGTGCATGTTCTTTACTTTTATATACATGTGCTTATAAGCAATGTCCAAAGCAGCAGCTAAAGCAATCAATTTACTTCCTTAAATGTAACCCAGTACTCTCTGCACTTTAAGCTACATTTTCATACTGAAGGATTCCGCATATAAGACATTTCTAAGGCAGACAGAGAGCCATGTTAAGAAATTCAGACAGCCTGCACAGGCACTCATTGTCGAATACTGAACTATTTTAGAAGGTCTGAGGAATAGCACTGAAAAAAAAAAGCTAACTTTTATGATTGATTGTTTTCGGAAAAACAAGACTCTGGTCTCTTGGTTCTACACTTGAATTTGCTGTTTTAAAAATATGGCAACTTGTTTTCATTCATTCACATCCTAAAGAGTACTCTGAGTTTACTACTTCTCCACTAAAATGTGTCTTTTCTTGCAGGTGGTGACGAACAGGGACACCCAGGAGACGCTGCTATGTATGGCGTGTGTGTTTGAAGTGTCGAACAGTGAGCACGGCGCCCAGCATCATATCTATAGACTGGTAAAAGAATGAGAGGCTTCGAGCTTCCTCCTCCCCCCTACGATCCCCCTCTTTTCATAGACTTACCAACCTCAAAACAAGTGGCAGTGCCTCTACCTGAAAGTCACACCTACAATGCTTTTTGGTCATGGTATTGGGTGAAGTCGGTTGTTATAAATTTGTTTTAATATAAAGTGTTTGTTATTCGACTGCAGCTGTGAATTGCGGTACAGTTGTTTTATGTTTAAATATGGGAATTCTTGTTTTAAATATGTTGAGTTGGTCTCCGTTGGGTATAAATGTGGCCGTTATTAAAGAATTTACTAGGTTAATTTGGTAAATGGAAATACATGTTGTCTCTTTCTGCTTTGTTATGTAGACTAAGAAAAAAAAAAAGGATGCTGGCCTTTTCTATCAGCGGCCTGATGTGGTCTGTGTAATATGTTTGAGTGTGTTTTGTATGTCTGTAGTTCAGAATTTTGTGAGCATACATACTGTGGATATACAGACATGCACCCACAGCCAATAGATTTTCCAAAGATACCGAACTAACACAACACTACAAAGACAGTAGTTGGACGTAAGAGGTCGTGAATATTGCAACATTCCTGCTATTCCTTTAAAGACAACTCAGTTTTCAGTCGTATATTTATCCCTGTTGAAGCACTCCAAGTCTTAGACACTAACAGAATGAATGCACTGTGAAAATACTACAAACAATTTGCATCTGCTCCATAAATGTAGGAAGTCTTATCACCTGCTAAGCATTTCTGTGCTGCAAACGAGTCTTTCCTCTGTGACAACTGATAGGAGAATAATTAGGTTTTAGACAGGTGAAAGTAGAACGACTCAGACTCTCAACTGGTCCAAAAGCACTTTGTTCCCCTTCCTGCCTTAGTGATGCTCGCTTTTCCCCCCCATGTTAGATCTGTGGTTTTTAGAACAGTTAAAATAATCATAACACTATAAATCACTTGTAGGCAGCTGGCCTCGTTCAGCACGCTGTGGCTCTACCCCCTGAAAGACTCTTAGACTATGGTTCCCCGGTGGGATCGCGGTGTAAGAACTCCAAGCCGGTGAGAGCGTTGCTGCTTTCACACTATGTTCACATGTTTCTGTGGCCTACACTGATCCCCAGCCTTAAACATGTTATAGCTGTGTGAACTCCAAAGGTGCCACTAAAACTGTGATCTCTACGTGGGAAGACTCTATATGTTTGCATTGTGTAAGAAATTCACAATCTTATCTGCCAAAGTGTAGATGTACAGTGCCTTAGAAGATACTCTAATGTTACCCTTTGCTTTGTTTTAAGTCTGAAATCAGTTTCGTGGATGAAACAGGCAAAAATATCTCACCGGTATATTACTCGGTACATCTTCACATCTGAGAAATTGTGTTTTTTTTTTTATAATTGGTACACTCCTACAAATACAGTTTCTGTTGTCGTCGTTGTCAAGTGGCAGTACAGTTATGTTAAATTAAGTTATAATAACAGTAAGAGTTATAATACAGGTTATATTTTTCTCTAACGCTGTAACATGTTCCTAAAACATCAGCCTTTTTCAAAGAGTGTACTATAAACACAGACTGACTGCCTTTCCTGTTGTTAAAGACCAAAAATACAGAGATACAGTCAAATCTTTTGTCATGTCCTGCATGGTAGCAAGGAAGTGCCTTTGGTTTAAAATTTCCAGCTTCAAAAAGATCAAATTAAAAATTAAACGTGCTAGACCAAAAATGAGACGTAAGTGAAACCAATCACCACATTGCCTTTTTAAAGGATTGTAATGACAGGAAGGGAAAGCTGGTTACTGGTAAGAATAAATTGATGATATATTCATTTTTATTTACATTGTAAATTGATTTCACAAATGATCTATTTGAATAAAAACCTATTTGTTTGCTTGAGGTCAAAGACTGAAAGACCTGCTGAACTCGTACAGCCGCTGACTGCATGCAGGATGTCAACTCACAGAAACACTGCAGCCGTCTGCTTCGTGCACACTTGCAGGTTCAAGTGTTTTTTTTTTTTTTTTTTTTTTTAAAGTGTTTCTTTTTTGGACACATTATGGTTTCCTCTCTCCCGCGACCGCACGCTCGCACGATGTGAAAACCACAGAAAACATCACACTTTCACAATGTTACCGTTGATGATGCAGACACAGCTGTGATGTCGACGAGGAAGGGACCGACACAAGCTTTTATCATTTATTATCTTTCAGAACGAAAAGTGAAAGTCTATTTAATAGGAATTCTAAGAGGACAAACTGTTTTAATGTGGTTGAATCTGAAATTGTTTCCAAAACCTGTCTGAGATGCTGTTTCAGAAACTAATTTTTCACAACTGCTAATGTGGACGAGGCCGTCATGGTTAATATTTTCACTGTAAGGACCATAGCTACTCAAACATTTACTGTTTTTACAAAAAAAAAATTATAATCATCTTAAGTATTTTAACCGAAGAAGCTCTAAATAATTGCAGACAATGTCTCTGGTGGATGCAGATAAAGTTCAATCATTCAGTATTTTGCCACAGTCCTGTGGACATTGTGGAATTTTAATAGGGTTTTTCTTATGTTTACCCTGTGTATCTGTTCACATTTATTGATTACTTAGTGAGACGTTCCTGTTTTCTTATCGTACTTGTATACAGTTGTACTTGGTTTTGTGATGACATTGTCTGTATATTGCAAGCCCAATAAGATGGTAATGATGTTGCTGCTGCACTGCTGGTACATTTTGACATGTCGTTTCAACACTACAACAGCAGGACTGATGCCTTCGATGGCACGAATGTCTGGTGGACCATTTGAAGAGAAATGGACACATTAAAAAAAAAAAAAAAAAAAAATCAGCTAAGTTGAGGAATCATGCTACAAACATATCAGCAGTTTAGCTCTTGTTATTTGTAATTCTGTTGAAGAGTAGGTACTGGTACCTTTTTTCGTCTTATGACCATTCTCAGATGGTGGCTTTAAAGTGGTTTTTCACATAGCTCACATATAGTTATCATACACACACATTTGGGTTTTGTGTGCAGACTTGTTTTTGTAAAAAGGTGCTTTGTACAAAATTATATCTTAGCTTTTCTTGGTACAGATGTGTGATATCTTTTCATATCCATGACGGTGAAAAGTGTTGGAGCAACGGAGAGAAAAGAAGCTCTGCGATGTTTCTGTGTTCTGCATATGGTCTTGTCTTTGCTCTGTAACATTATGATGCCTTCTTGATAATAGTAGATATTTTGTAGCTTTCTAGATACTTTGTATGTATGCAATATTGAAGTTAAATAAATCTGAAAAATATTGCCTCCTTTTGTTTGTGTATGTCGTATTAAACACATGATTTTTGTGTGGTTTGGACTGCGGCAACATCCATTCAACTCTTTAACTGCAAGAACCTCAAATCAACAGTAGATGGAGCCTGTTGCTTTATCTTTAACTGTCCCTGTTTCACATGAAAGAGAAACGTATTGAATGTAACAACTGTAGTAACAGAAACCACCACCAGAGGGAGATGTTTAGTGCAAAGCCAATGCACTAGGAGTTCCTGCTTTTGAAGCTGCACCTGAAAATCAAGGCACCAGTAATTATAAATTTAGACTCTAAATATTTCACTGAAAGCAGAAATAGTTAGTCTAAACAATAATTACTCTGACCATTTGAACTACAGGCTTCAGAGGATTATGTGCTTATCAAAATCAAAAAAGCACTACTTTAATAAAAAAGTTCAGGAAGAAATTTAATGGAATATTTAGATATTTTTGCACATTGATGAAGGAATGTGCCCTCTGAGTGTTTTCTAGTTTAGTGAAGACTCAAGTGGTGAAAACGAAGATGGAGGCCTCACACAAAATAATCCACTAAAGACAAGACTAGAGACCAAATGCTGGAACACCACAGGATGCATGTGAAACCAGGCATATCTCTTACACCACAAGTTTTAATAAAAGTAACATGTTCATTATAACATCTCTGGATTTAGTGCTTAAGCACAAGCATACAATCAGCTAGAAGTATAAAGTATACAAAATAAAAAACTATAAGAAACTATATAAAAAAGTACAAGTGGAACCTAAAGTGGCTTAGTGACGATAAAGTGACAACATCAAATAACAAAACAGCAGCAAATGAGAATATGAGGTAGATAATGCAGCATAGTTATGTCAGTAAAGCAGCCAATGTTAATATTGAAACCTGAGAGATAAGATAAATGCCTAATGAATATATATATACATATACACACACATACACATATATACACATATACACACACATACATATATATATACACATATTTATACATACATATATGTATATATATGCATGTGTGTATATGTATATATATATATATATATATATATATATATATATATATATATATATATATATATATATATATATATATAAGAAGAGGTATGTACAACTGGCAGATCCAAAGTGACTTAGTGAACATGACAAAGTGACAGTGCAGTCCAGCAGCAAGTATTGCAGTATGAATGAATGAATGAATAGTGCAAGCATGTACAGCATCACTGACAACCACAACAACTACACTCTGGGTAAAGTCTGTCTCTGAAGTATTTCTTAAAGACTGAAGTGAGCAGCAGTTTGCTCTCTTGCTTTCCAATCAAAGCTCATGAGTTCACCAAGACTCACCAAGGCTGAAGTCTGAAAGCAGTCAATGCGAAGAAAAACAGATAATAAGCTAACAGCTAAGAGGGTCAAAATGCTGAATTAGTTCTTTCTCTGCATTTTAAAAGACATCACTTGCCTTAAAGTATCAAGGACGGACCAATCAAAGCAGCTCAGTCTTAGCTCGCACTTGCACGACACTCAATTAAAACTCAGTCGTTCTCCCTCAGTGCGTTAACACAGTGCTTCTACTCCTGCAGGTTTCCTCACTGTAAACTTTTACATCTCTGACCACTTGTGTGTCTGCAGGTGTTCTTTACACCATCCAACATCTGTGCACATTCACGTCGACAAAAGCAAACTGACCCTGAATATTCACATCAATGAATAGAGACGTGCAGAGGCAGAGGTCGCCGCTGCTCCTCTCTCACTCCTCAGTGTGCTCCATTGAGTCTTTGTGTTTGTGCCAGCAGCCTTGATGACTGCGGGAGGTGTGAAGTACTGTCACTGTCAGCGCTGCTACAAACTGAATGGGCTCTCTTCCTGCGTCTGTCTGATTGTATACAATGCTTATTCATTATTTGAATAGTTGAGTCACTGTTGAAGAAGATTCAGAAGTCAAGTCTGAAATATGAGCCTAAAAATCGACCACATGGCTTGCAGTTAATCAGATGCTTAATTAAACCTCAGAGCCATGTTAAACTGTCAACACTAACAAGTCCTGACATCAGAATCAGCAGTTAGCTCCCTTTAGATGGAGAGACATTCAGAGGTGACATGTCTGTATATAAAGTCACCAACAGACGCCACTTCATGCATGTATGGAAACAAGACCAGAGACAATGAAGAGCTGAGCTGTCACACAAAGATAACACACACACACACACACACACACACACACACACACACACACACACACACACACAGTGTTAAATCACTTCCTATAACTTATCTTTTTATAAAGGCTTTTATTAATGTTTGCTCCCTGTGTTTTATTTCTGCATTCAAATTCTATTGTATTTTGGGCATTTGAATTATTTTTTTTATTTAACTGGAGGCTGAAGTGTTTGTAAATCACTTTATGGTTGACAAGCTATAACTTGTGGCAAATGAACACAAACTGCAAAAACAGCTGGGAAAAAAAAGCTGAATCAGATATTTCTCTGAGGGACAAAACAGAGATATAACACCAGTTCAAAAATATAATAATACAGATAACAGTAATAATAACTTACTTTAATGTAACTTAATTTTTCCCTCATATTTTAATCTGTTATCTCCCACTGCCACTAGAGGCAATAATACTCACTTTTGTTCTATATTTTTTCTTTTCTTTTCTCTTAATTTTTGAATTTATTCAACTCTGAGGGAGTAAATATTTACATGACGATGCAACCCTTTAACATTTCATCAAAGAGCGGTAAATATAATGACAACACAGTAAAGCTCCAACACATCATGTTATGTAGTAACTGCTGATCAAAACTGGACTGAAATCATCAGCCTGTGTCTCATCTCCACCCATAACCCACGCCTCACAGCATGAAGTCTTCTGTGCCAACAGTGGCTCACGGCGGCCACACGGGGGCGCAGCGGCTGATGAACTTGTCCTGAGTCAAAGTGCTCAGAGGAACACATGGACCTCCAACCCTCATCAGTCTGAGACATGCGCACCTAAAGCTGCTTGAACCATGACTGGTTGAGGCTCAGTGTGTCAGACGCTCAGGATGGACTCGGAGGAGGGTCACATCTCGGTGTGGGTCTGCCGGGAGGAGAAGCTCATCTTCGGCTTGTCGAAGCGCACGACCTGCGCTGATGTGGTCCGGGCGCTGCTGGAGGAGCAGGCGGCTCGGGGCGGACCCTCCTCGCCTCCTCAGTCCTGCTGCGTGCTGGAGACGTGGAGGGGCTTCCAGAGGGTCTTACCCAGCCGGACCCGGATCCTGCGGCTGTGGGAGTCCTGGGCCGAGGAGCGGAACAACGTTAAGTTCGTGCTGGTGCGGAGCGACGTGTCCGCGGCGACAGGCGGCGCACGCAGCGCAGAGGCGCGCGTGGTGCTCAGCAAACACAGCCCGCGCGCCCCGAAGGAGGCCGAAGTGAGACCAGCAGGGGGCATCTCACCTGAGAAACAGCGGCGCATCGTGAGGAAGGCCTTCAGGAAGCTGGAGAAGATGAATAAGAAGAAGAGGGCGCACAGAGACGCGTCGTGCGCGCAGAGGATGGAGACTCTGGCGCATGTGGTGATTTGTCAGGATCACACCATCAGACAGCAGAAGCAGAGGATCATGGAGCTGGATGAGGAGATAGAGAAGTTTGAAGCTAAGGTGCACGTGGACAGGATGAAGAGACACGGCATCAACTATGTGCAGGACACATATCTGGTGGATGCGGCCTCCTACTCAGAGGGAGACACACAGTGCACAGATGAGAGTGTCTCCAAGTTTGAGGAGTATGTGGCTCAGTGTGAGGAGGTGCTCAGACTGCAGGGGGAGCTGTGGCAGCAGGAGGCCCTCATTGACCTCCTGGCCGTGCAGGTGCAGGAGGAGACGCAGAGGAGGAGAGAGCCGGCGGCCTCCACGGCTCCGGACAGCGAGCTGCTCCTGGAGGCAGAGAGGATGAGGATACAGCTGGACGCCAGTTTGTACATCGGCCTGCGCCTCAGCACGGATTTACAGGCTATTAGGGCCGATCTGGAGCGGAGCCAGGAGATTTGTGAGGCGAGGGAGAAGGAGATGAGGGATTTGCTGGAGAAAGTGAACTCTTTGGACATGGAGGAGGGGACAGGCGGGGAGGAGGGGTGCACCCAGGGGGAGGGGGAGGAGATGATGAGCACTTTGGAGAGGAAGGGGGAGTGGGTGGAGCAGGCCAGGGGTCTGTCCAAAGCCCACAGTGTCAACGATGATGATTCAGACACTGGCTTAAGTTCCCTGCACAGCCAGGACTCAGACAGCCACCCGGTGTGGGAGTCACTGGTTTAGAGTTTTAATCACGAAGCTTGTTTATCTGACTGTTTTTTCACAACTACATAAAGACTGAACGTCGACAGACTCAGGGATCACAATGGCTTTAAAGCAAATGAAGCATCACTATAGTTCCACATGTGTGACTGTGAAGTGAAAATGAGCTTATCTTTGGATGGCATCATGACATCATGCCCACATCTCCCTATATTTTTATACAACACTCTTTTTAAAGTGAGCTCCTGCAGCTCAGGTTTGTTAGTTGCTTTGACACAAAATAAATCCTGTTTTTGAAGCTTCAGTTCATTCATTGATCTTTTCTTCATATAACCCAACTGAGAAGTGATAGTTCAAACCTTGTGTGTGTGTGTGACCGTGCAAGAGACGGCACAGGATCAAAGTATGAAATATGCTAACGCCACTCAGAGCAGACAACTTCCAACAACACACACCTCAGAGACAGCAGACAAAACACAAAGTCAGAAGTCTTTGGGATTATTCTGTGAGCAACGTCTCATCCTTCACTGTGACCCAGACACTGAGCGATAAAGAAAACCTCTTTAAAGTCATAATAACATCTGAGGTCAAAACACAGACACTGAGTTCACACAGCAGTCTGCTCTGCATCCTGGACTGGAAATGACCCATCTCTCAGTCATGACGCAAAGTGACATTTTACACACACACACACACACACACACACACACACACACANGTTTGTTTTGCTATTCTTGTGAGGACCTTCCATTGACATAATGCAATCCCAAGCCCCTTACCCCAACCCTAACCATCACAACTGAATGTCTAACCCTAACCTTTACCCAAACCATAAACTTTTTGTATTTGTAACCTTAACCCTAAAACCAAGGCATCCTAGTATAATCCTTGTGAGGACCAGGCAAAATGTCCTCACAAGAAAGGTTGTTTGTCAAGAGTTGGTCCTCACAACTATAGCAAATCATGCACACACACACACACACACACACACACACACACACACACACACACACACACACACAGAATACCTTATTCCTCAGGTGATTGTGTGTTGACGCAGAATGACTGCAGGGTATTTCAGACCAGTCATTGAGAGTTTTGAGAATGAAATAGCAGAATACAGTAAAAGGTCAGTTTAGGTCTTTGATGTCTTATGAATTCCTGCATCAGAAACGACTGTTATGTAAAGATGATTTTCATGTCAGCTTAGCAATTATGTGTTTGGAGGTTTTGGTCGGACTCATGGCTTCACAATCATTTTGCTGTGAGATTACATTTGATGACTCACAGTGATGCAATCTGCAGACTGTAATTCTGGGAGGCCAAGACGAAGAATTTATGCTTTTTTCCTTCGCTTTCACTCTTCTTATTTCCGTGCTAATCCCTCAGGCGGCTCGAGACTCCACCACCAACACAAATCAGCTAAAGGAAAACACATTTAAAGCAACTAAAACCCACAAGATATATTAATATGAAGACATGCAAACGACCAACACACTCAGGCTCCACTCATACTGCAGGCACAAGTTGCCCCAACCCAATTTCTTTTTGCTTGTGTGTGACTCAGATTTGTTTTTTCATGAGTGTTGACAACAGCACAAATCACCTGGAATCTGATCTGTTCAATTCGGATTTATATGCAGTCCTAATCAAATACAGGTCTGAGTCTTTGCAAGTCTCAGCAGTCATATTGGAATTCATGCAACTTTTACTTCACTCACTTCCCTGAACTGAGTCTCTTGGTGCAAGACGGACAGGAGAGGAAAATCTCCCTCCCATAACCTCCCTCTGACACTGCTCACATGCGAAGAGACACACATGATCTGTGTCACATTATACTTGTGGTGCATTTGAAGTTCAGTGCATCTACGTCACCTCGCTCCATCTCAGTGTGCATGAAACTGTTTATCTCCTCTCTGCAAGATTAATGATTCCGTTTGACAGCCGAGAAAAACAAATCTCAAGACACTGCCGACCATATCAATAAACCAGGCCTCATCAACAGAGAGCCCTTTCAAGGCTTCAGCATTTTTCCAAAGTCATTATGGAAATAAAACTGTGGCCCAATGAACATCATGACCCTCTGAGGACATGGATAACTGCAGATGTACTGATCAGATATGCCAGATGGTTTTGGCACTGATACTGGATCTGGAGACTGAGCCACAATAAATTCCATTTCTAGGTCAATGTCTTTTTTTTTTTTTTTTTTATAATTTTCTTTTTATTGAGTTTTTCTCTTTTCAACAACAAAGCATAACATACATACATATGGGACCAATAGGATGACCTATCATTCTGTAAATAGAACAAAACATAAACATAAAACAAAGACGGTGGGGGCGCAGCGGGGACAGAGCAACATGTCACAAGAACTGTTTATACATTTACTACCTACACAATTATCCATATAAACTTTGTGGGTATGTAGATGCTAAATATATGCGCTAAACAGTATATTGTCAATATCAATTACATCATTCTATTATAAGCAAACCAGCATACCTCAAACTGACATCTAAAGAAATAAAGCACAAATACAAAAAGGGTGTAACTCTAGCATTTCAGGTTACCATGTTAAAAGGACCCCAAGTTTTTACATAAACCTCTTGCCTATCTATCAATCTATAACTTAATCTTTCATAGGAGGAGATTTTAGCCATTTCGTCAAACCATTCCTTTACAGAAACTTCTCCTTCAGTTTTCCAGTGCCTCAGCACTATCCTGCACCCAGTGAGGAGTGCTATCCTGCACCCATGAGATTTGTGGGCATTCAGCCCACATCCCTTTGGTATTATGGCCAACAGGCAGAGCATAGGCCCCGGAACCAATACAGAGGACGTGACTTTGCTAATGAGGGAAACAATATGGAACCATAGTTGATCTATCTTAGGGCATGAGTACAATCTATGTCAGTGTCTTTAAAAAAAAAAATCACAGTCACTAAGTCACAGTGGGCCTCCAACTCATGGCCTCCTGTTAACTTTACATAAAAATGATTCTAATGAGTTGAGTGTGGGATACAGAGTTTAAAAAAAGAGAGCACTGCTATGACATGTGTCAGTAGATATATAATTAAACTATTGGCATTGGGGTGAAAAAACTTGGATGAGCATCTCCTTAATAACTTGAAATCCTGGCCATACTTTTGTTATTATTGCCACAAACATACAGTCAAATGCATTTGGTCAAAAATGTCTGGAAGTAGTGTTTTTATGTTATATGATGTTTATTAGCCTACACACACACTTTATGCACCAGGATCATTGTGTACCAAAGGTGTTACAGAGACTGATGAATTCTAAATGTAAGTCAATGAATTAATGCCAAAAAGTGTGACTTCAGCTCTGTATCATCAAACATGGTTGATTTAGTTTCTTTTATAATGCTGCTGTTATAGAACTGGCTGAGCTGCTCTTATACCAACTCTGTGGTCTACAGATGACAAAGTTCAGAGGTCGATTTGGAAACATCATCAAGGCCATTCACACAAACAGAAATACTGTTTACAGCCAGTGCAGGACAGTACGTGACTAACACCTCCCACTTCCAGGGGAGATATGATACTGCTGCTAATTCCTGAAGTTGTTTAATGTGAGAAAAAAGTTTCTAGCCTCAGTGCTTGAGCATTAAAAAAAATAACAAAAACAGCAGTATTGAGTTTCCACCATTGATGAACCTGCCTGTGTCTTTATAACTAAATCCACAGTGACACTCAAGACAGGACTAAAGTATACATTACTGCCTGTCCCAGGATTTCTATACCTGCTTAATAGGTGTATTGAAAGTGGTTTCTCAGCATATACAGTGACTAAGTGACACAGCAGCAAACACTATGTTACATAACTCTTACATGTGTAGATGCTGGAGGATCAGTTGTGGTGAAGACTGTTCTTAGTGTACCATGTTACACAGTGATTTGGGTTTGGCACCGTCACAATGATGTTCTCACTGTGGTCGTCCTCAGAGACTCTGTTTATCATTAAGTTATTGATATGCCACATTTTATAATCACCATGAGGTGCGGTGATTCAGATGTGTGTTTCAAGTTCATGCTCAAATTATTAACAGATTTTGAAGTTGAAGTTTGAAGACAAGGACGCAGGTGCACAGGTGAGAATAACATTGAGCCTGAGGGGGGGAAAAAAACTCTTGATAATAGAGCGTTGTCAGCAAGATATAGTTTATTCGTAGCTAATTGAAAAGAAAGTGCCGGATTTTTTTTAAAGCAGAGTACAGACTAAAACTGTGTGTTTATATCCAAGTATTAAAATACATATTCATGGTCAATGGCAAAATGGACAGTGTAGTGCAACTTAGCAATGGTGCAAATGACAGTGTGGGAAAGCTGCGTTGCTGAAGCTGAGAGGTTTTGGAAATGCTCAAACCTTTGCCAAGGAGCCGGAGCCTTGCTAGGTTTTCGTGATAGAGCAGGGGTATTCAACTAAAATTTAAAGAGGTCCGGTTGGAGAAAATATCTAGAAGCAAAGATCCAGAAAATCATAATGTCTAACTATTTAATGTGATATATATTTAAATAGCCTAGTAGTTGTATCAACATCTGCAGGTATTCGATACCTGACTGTCAAATCAAATGAATTAAGGACAATCCCAAAACTTTTTGACAATATTTATTGTCAACTAACGTAGAACTGAACAGATGTAAGACTGCTGTGTTGACTACTGTTTCCTCATTTACTAAATAAAAAAGGGCTGCATTTCAAAATAAGAGCAAATAAATACAATGTGAAAATTGTGCATGCTCAAACATGGCGCTTAACTTCACAAAAATAAAATAGAGTAAAGGCTTGAATTTTCCCTTTTCTGTCCATTCTGGATTAAATGCTCTATTTTTGCTGTCCATTTTTTTTTTTATTTGGAGAGCGTCATTTGTTCCTTATTTTTCTCAACTTTCTCCTTATCTCTCGTCTTTTTCCTTCACTTTCTCCTGCTCAGTCGTCTGTATCTCTCCCTTTGATTTTCTACATGTATCGCTATCTTTCTTTTTCTTTCTACCATGTCGTCATGCGTAACTTGCCTCTAACTTTCTCATCTGTCTGCACTGTAGAGTCTCAATATTTACCGCCTGCAATGCGCAGACTTGATTGGCTGAGTGGTATCATGTGGAATGGTTTAACTCGCATCTAATTGTTCTCTGTGTTTCCTTATCCACTAAGCCACTACTGTAAAGACTACAAAAGCTGGGCTGGGTTCAAATAGAAGTGACTCGTCAGGTTTTAAATCATAGCCTTGTGTTTTGGTTGTGGGCCCGGGTCCGTGTGGGACAGCTTCTGGGTCCAGACCCGGACCGCGGTCCATCTGTTAGTGACCTCTGTGATAGAGGGAAAGTATAAGAGCACACAGGTGTGCAGCTGTGAACGTGCTCCAGGCCGCTCGTGTTCCTGATGTGTCTCCATCTGCTGATCATCAGTGGCTGTGATGTGTCTGTGTGCACTAACTTGTTTTTGTCTGGCTTTGCAGCTGAGCTCTGGGAGACAGCTTTCATTTAAGAGGACAAACAGGGACACTGTCAACACAACGGAGTGATGCTTCACTATAGTGAGGCTACAGTTTGTTAGCACTCCTATATTTGGGATCCTCACTGACACAAAGCATTGCCTCCAACCAAACCTTTCACCAATGCAACAACATGCTACAATCTAATTCCACAATCAAATCCAAAAGGAAAATCAGTCTTAAATTCTACAATTCTACAATTTCATTTAGCAGACGTACATCTGAGAGTAAATACAACACAAGCAAGGATCTAGTCAGGAGAAAACAACCTGGATAAGTGCCAAAAAGTCAAGGTTCAAGTTAGACAGGGCCTGCCTACAGGCAGTGAGGGGGCATACATTACAACATACAATTAGACTTTTTTTTGTTTGTTTGTTTTGTTTTGTTTTGCGTGTGTGTTTGTGTGTGTGTGTTTGTGTGTTCATTTTACAGGAGTTTATCAAGTGCCAAGGTGTTCAGTGAAGAGCTGAGTCTTTAGGCTTTTCTGAAAGACTGAGAGTGACTCTGCAGATCGAACAGAGTTTGGTAACTCGTTCCACCACCGGGGAACCACAGAGGAGAAGAGTCATCTCATCAAATCTCATACAACTCTTTGAAGGTGTGAGGACCGTCCAAAATATCCTCACTGCTGTCAAGGTCTGAAACTCAAAACAGTCCTCACAACGATGGAAGCACAAGAACACACCTACACCTACAAGGCACCTTCAGTGTCTTTGTGCTTGGAATTTAGGGCAGCGTCATTGTCCAACCAGGGGAAGTGCTGTGTTCCACTGTGTGTGAATGGCAGCCGTCCTGACACACAGCAGCTCTCTCATGTGACTCTTTCCATTCACCACTTTGTTACACAGAGGAACATAAATTATCCTGACCTGACAGACAAAAAAAAAAAAACCTCCCTCTTTATCTCACGTGCGAATGTAATACTACGTGTAGAATCCTCAGAGGAAAACATGAGCACATTCCTCGTCTTTTGTTTCACAGGTGAAGTCTGCGTGGAGTGTTTCCCACATCGCTGAATGGGGTTGCGTAAAATGCCAAGTTGTGATTATGTGGAGTGTCCTCAGAAACTCTGGAGCCACTTGAGAGGAAATCCAGGAATCTGAAGTACCCTCTCTGAAGCTTTTCGCTGAGTTGGCCTGATTAACAGAGACAAAAGGTTTTGAGGAATGTCAATCTGAAGTTTGAACATTTTCCTCTCTGGTATGCAGGTGGAGCTTCCTGCAGCCTGTCTGATGGCCTCTTTGTCTCACACTCGTGTTTCCACGATTGTGTCTTATTACAACTTCCCGGCATGTACATAAACATGCATAACTCACATCTGTGTGCACGCCAACAAAGAAGATGCCACAGTCTTTGTTCTGGGGTCAGAGGGTTCATTGGTCATACTATCGGAGGTTAAAGTTAGTGAAGCATCGCTGCCATCTGACTCTCTCTGCTGGGGGGGGGTCATGAAGGTGAGCAGCAGGGGAGTGGGAGTCGATAAAGGAAGCACACTTTAAGAGGCAGGGCTTTCCAACTCGTGGACAGAGCAGCCGGTTTCATGTGGTGGTACCAGAGGTCTGTGCACTAAATCATTATGTCCTGTTACTGAAGGTCATAACGAGCTGTGAGACTCTCTCTGTCTCAAAGAAATAAGACATCCTGAAGAGCAGGAGAACATTTCCACACATCAGCAGGTGGTGTGTTTACATCAATGCTGATATTTCAATTCAATACTCCGATTATTGCACAGGTCTTGTAAATACCTCAAATGAGTAAAATGATGCACTGTAAGATTTTTTGATAGCATTAATCTGAATTCAATTCAATTTTATTTGTATAGCGCCAAATCACAACAACAGTTATCTCAAGGCACTTTACATACAGAGCAGGTCGAGAGACCCGACAACTAACTTACAGCACCTGGTATTCCCAGGCGGTCTCCCATCCAAGTACTAACCAGGCCCGACCCTGCTTAGCTTCCGAGATCGGACGAGATCGGGCGTGTTCAGGATGGTATGGCCGTAAGCCTGAATCTACACAAATCTAAATTTCTCAGTGCAAACAGATGCAAAGCTGAAAAACAACCATGTCACAGCATATGGTGCCAGAATTAAAATATCTATTATTGTAAACGAGTAAATCCTGGTGGCTAAGATCTTCCCTATATGCCAGGGGTCAGCAATTAGGTTATAAACTCACCGACGAACCAATAAACACCAACAAAATCCCAGTAACTACTTTCTCTTCTTCTATGCACTCACAATCAACACATTAACCTGATCATCAATAATCACAGCTCTGATCATCAGAGAAATTGGTTCCAGCCTGAGTTCCAGCCTTGTAAATATGTAAACGTAAATGTGCTCACTGCAGGCATTGTTCCAACTTCAGATGATAGACGACAGCCACAAAAACCTTCTAGCTGAACAATAAACTATTTCTTACTTTAACACATAAAATGAGACCGAGATAAGCTTGAGTTAGAAGAAAAAAAAAAAAGAATGCACATGTACTTTACATGTTTTGGTCATGTAATGGTCATTTCAGCCTTTTTTTTTTTTTTTTTTAACTTTCTAAATTATTCATGATACTATCTTGTATTAAGTCAAAAGATGATTGTGGGAATGTGCTTTTGTGTACCGATAATTTGTGGTGATTTATAAGTCACTTATCAATAGACTGCATAACCAGAGACAACACTGACCCCACCCCGATGACGGGAATGAAAGTTTAGTGGGGAAATTTCAACAGAACAACTAAAGCAATAAAAGCAAACACACATCAACTGTATTAAAGACATCTACATTTTCTGACAGTTTTATGTGAACATGTCAACTTCATAACTGCCCCAAATGTGTTAGTCACAAAAATGCCTCTGATACGGCAAGACATGTCAACACTCATTCAAACTACATTGAACATGTTAAGTGGAAGAAAAATCAGCCCGTCAAATTAATTACACTGAAATTTGTTATTTTTCCTGTTGTCAAAGTAGATTCCTGGCGTGTCAAGGCAAGAAATGAACTTCTTTTAATGGCACAACCTGCTAGCACTCTCTAATCCCTGGAATGTGTCACTTTGTGTTCCTCAGGGCCTTTGTTCGGCCTCAGAGAGCGATCTGCCATGAAGTCACTAATGAAGCTATTGACTCCGGAGGCAGGACTTCAATACCGGCGCTGAGGTGTGAGCCGCTCAGACGGCACTTGGCCTGCTGCTAACAGACCGGGGCCGCCAGCGTGCGCTCATTAAACCTCATTGTGCCGGTGGCAGGTGTGTTAATCCTGTAAGGCCGGGTGCTGACCCCGGGACCTCGTCAGTGGGACACTGTACAACCTCTCTCCGAGCATCTCAAGGCCTGTCGCCTTCTATCGGAGCTGACGTAGCCCAGATCTGTCACCAACAGGCTCCTTACCCTCCAATAACCTTCATCAGGGGAGAGAAATCACAACTAGTGGAGCGACAAACTAATGCTACTCTTTGTTGACCAAACCTCATAATAACTGGTTTCATGGGTGTGAACCATAGACTGTATAAAATATGGA
>JBBMOC010000043.1:1779273-1984616 GCA_037975185.1 Centropyge bicolor
AACACACAGACATTGTCTTATCGTGAACATTTCATGGGTGTGTGTGGTGTATCAGTTACAGAAAAATACTCTGAATACTGAAGACGTCTGGGTGTTTCTGAGATTCACTGAATATCTTCCTCTCCATAAAAGCGAATGGATTCGGCTCTAGGCAAGAATCACAAGATCTTTTCACCCAAACAATTCCTGCCCCCCCGCCCCCCCTCCTTATCACCTAATGGGAAAGTTTGGTTTCACATACAATGGGAATGGATTGTGTTGCAGTACTTTGTGGGTCACACCGTTTCTCTGTGTGTGTACAGTGGAGAATGAAATAGGATCAAAACAGTCAGGATGTTGCTAATTTTGTTGCACTTGTTCAATGCAAGAGGTGTTCAAACACTGTGGCAGGAGCAGATGTTAATGTGCACATTTCATCTGAGGTACAGTCCACATTCTAACTTATATTGTGCAAATCTCAGCTTGAAAGATAATTGGGCAAGACTTGGCTATTGGGAAAAATTAGTCCATGTTATAAATCTGCAACAATTCCTAAAGAAATCAATGCAAAAAAAAAAAATCTGCAATACTTGTAATGTAGATCCGGGAGCTACAGCCACAATGCATTGATCATGAAAAAGTCAATGAAAGCGATTGTCTGACAAATACAGATAGTAGAAGCATATAGAAGGATTTAAGTGAGGTCCAAAATGTTGAAAAATTACATGTTCAAAATAGGCCCAAAAGTCCAGTGTGATTTTGTTTGATATCTAGACTTGAACTGAAGTTAATCAGCATTCACAAAACAATAGAAAATAGGAGATGGTAAAAAAAAAAAAAAAAAAAAAAAGCATAGCTACTATGAACATAAACTTAAACAGTGGTGACATGTTTAAACAACCTTGTCTCCTACGAGTGATTATACAGTAATATAATGTACTGAAGACACAAGAACCCCTGTGGCATGCTGCTTTTTAATTGACTGGTATTGGATCCTAATCAACATTGGATCCTGATGCTAAAAAGATCAAACATTGACTGTTGTCAGGAAGTGTAGTAAACTGCCACACCTTCACAAAAGCTCACATCATCCCATGTGTTTTACCCCGTTTGATCCGACAACACATACAGGGATCATGATACCATCATCAAACAAAGACCGTCATGGAGCAACACTGTGACCGGGGTGACCAGTAAAGTGGTGAGCAGCAACCTTCCTTTGCCAGAAACCTTTAGCCAACAAATCACACAAGAAGCAAAATCCATCTTAAACAATCAAATTTAAATTAAATGCAATGAACTGGCCTCGATGAACTATCACGCTCAGGATGACAATGAACTAAGACATTGTATAATCTCATATATATTCCTTTTTTTTTTTTTTACGTTATTTGTTTATCATGTACGCTCTCTGATCTCAACTCAGAGCCATCAGAGTTTACGGCTGTCAATCAGCTCTGTCCCTGTCTATCACTGCTTATCTTACCTGCTGATCCACTTCAGAGCGCAGGGTTCATCCGGACCATATGGATAATAAGTGAACGGCCTCACTGAAGATAACAGATTGGACACAGTAGAAAACTGGTCTGTTTTATTTGCAAAATTACAAGTTCAGGTTTAAGTTAAAAAAAATTAATTATTATAGTGATGATGTAAAACTGGACCTGTCTGCATGTGACTATAGAGAATTTGGGCCCTGCTGAGAGAGTAAAAGCTCTCACACTGATGGTAAAACAGTAATTCTTCCTCTAACTTGCATGTTAATGGACTGAAGCTTTTTTTCTTCTTCAGCTGTTATTGAACTTCTTTTGTGCTCACTGCAGGCAGCAGTTGTTATGCCGGGACTGGTGGTGCTCCACAGATGGTCTGGGTCTGAATAACATTCAAGCTGATTAGCATTTAGAACCAGCTGACAACAGAGTTCAGTCACACAGACACACTCTCCATCTCTGGAGAGGAGGGCTGAAAGCTTCTTAACAGCAGCCAGGTCACTAGAGGTGTGCGATATTGCAAGATTTGTTCTCGATACGATACCAAGTAAATACAGGGCCAGTATCGCCGATACCGATACCAATACCGATACTTTTAATATTTAAGGTTGATGTACCATCACACTGCTGACCCTTAGGTGTTTTTGTTTAAAGGCGACTGCAAAATACTTTATCAAAAACAGAAGCAATAGAGCAGTAAGTAAAAAAATTCCCCCAAACATTGTTATGCGTGCACTTTTTTCTTTAAAAAAACAAAGTGAAAAAAAATATTACATGAGAGCAAATTAAAACAAAATCTTTTTAGAGGTACAGTGTTGAGAAACTACGATACAAATATAAAATTAAATTTCCCCCCTTCAGTGCACTTCTTTTCTGGATTTTTCTCAATTAAAAAAGTGTACAAAACTATCACACCACAACAAATGTTATTAAAAAATCCGCTTTTGTGTGTGTGTGTGTGTGTGAGAGAGAGCGAGAGAGAGAGCGAGAGAGAGAGAGAGAGCTGAGTGGCCTGCCGCCGTTGAGTTACGTGATGGTACAACATCAGAGCACAAGAGGGGGAGGAGGAACAAAGTGTGAGACAGAAGAAGCAGCAAGTCCAGCGACCTGGCTGTCGTCTCTTTGACGAGACCGCACAAGCACATACAAGAGCCAAACTGACATTAAAGTATCGATCTCATCACGCTAGTATCGATCCGGTAGCGATACCAACTTGGTATCGATACTATCGATATTTGGATCGATCCGCCCACCTCTACAGGTCACATCTAAAATGTATGTTGCACATCTGGGAGGCTGGAGGCCTCTTGTCCATTATTACTGGGTATAATGAGCACATGGGCACTTTCCTAACTTCACCGCATCCTCATTGCGCCAGCGTTCCTCATGGATGAATTGGCTGATGGAAGATGGAGCTGCTGGTCGCTCATTAAGAACATATATGAGACTTAAGGTTGACATCAAGTGCGTGTGACTCATCTGGTCTGTCGTCAAGTTTGTGCTCTCACTCACTGTGTCTCAGCCTCAAATATTAAAATGATACGCGTGGTGGTGCATGTTGTTTTTGGTTTTCGCATTTCGGCTTTCGAATCTCAATCAACGACAAACCCGCATGACAGAAAATCTCATGTGGATCGATTCATTTTTCTCCCCTGCTCATTATGATGTAAATTTCATCCAACAACAAAACATTACTAGCTTGATTTATTTTGGTTTGATATCCTCATGAATCTTTCATTAAACCTGACTGGCTGAGTCGAGATGATTTAGAGCTGAAAATAGCTGCAATAACAGAAAATGTCAGCGCTACTTGACGTGAGACAAGAGACGAAATTAAGAAATTACAGGAACACATTTTTTGTTTACTCTTCAGAGGCAAGACCACTTATGTTCACTTAAGAAAACTCTTCTTATCGCAAGATTAAACATACACAGGTCGTCATGAGATCGCCGTGCAGGAATGTTGACTCTTAAACCAACAAGTTCAGATTAAACACAGTAAAAATGATGGATTTCTTTGTCACTTTAACAGCACAGAGGAGGGAGGAGATGGTGCCGGATGGTGTATATTTACGTTTGACTTATCAGTAGAATTTAAACAGACCAGACATGGCTTGACGCCGAGTGGTGAGATCTGGCCTCGAAAGGTCACGTTCACAACAACACATCCACGGCACGGCTCATGAGGCCTCAGGAGGTCTGAGACGCGTGTTGTTTTCCGCAGTCCTGATTGTTCAAAAAGGTAAAATATGTTGTTCATCGTTGCCCTAAAAAAACGACACATTTGTCCACTAGAAAAAGAATTCATATTGAGGTTGGGAACAAAATGATGATAAACCAGTGTTGACTGTGAGTAGACGGGAGTGAACTGTGGTCTCTGGTGGCAAAGCATAAACTTAAGTCTTTTTTAGCTTTGAATCAATGACCAATCGTGGTGTTTCTCTCTTATCAATTGAATTTGAATCTAGACTGAATTTGGATAGTGAAGGATGTGTAAGGAGTATCTGGTACTGGTCCAATACTGTGCGTATGTACTTGTACTTCACGGCAATGGAGTGTTAATCTCTCGTCAGTTGAGCAGAGAGGTGGAGGAGGACGTCAGCAGTTTAGAAATACTGCAAGATAAGTGATGATGACAAAAGTGGAGCAGACTACAAACTATGCTCTGCTAAATTGTCAGGAGGAGGGATGTTAAGCAGCTCCTTTAACACAAGCAATTTGTTCAATATCTAAGGAAGCAACACAACGCAGAGTTTAAGGAACAAGCAACCTTGCAGAGCTATGTTATAACAGAGCTGTGTTCTTATAGGATCACTTACAGAAACAAAGCAAAAAATTAAAGCCGCAAGCGGCGATGATCGGGCCCTCGCGGCCACGTCCCCCATTGACGTACGACAATTCTTTTAATAACTTTTCATCGTCAACGCGTCTCGTACACACCCTCCAAATCTGGAGCCAATCCCATTAAAACCCTAGTACGAGTTTGTTCTAATACGTAGCGCGAAATCGCTAAAATCGGAATTTCAACGTTAATTTGCGAACTTCCTGTTCGGAATTGATGCTGGTCGCAAGAGACTTTTTCGTAGGGCTTGCAATGTTTGTTCTGCACGCCAATTTTCGGGCCCGTAGCTCAAACTAGCTGCTGCTACAGTTTGGGGCCCCTAGGGGCCGCTAGGGAGCACGTATTTTCTCGCAAACACTGAATTCATACATTTTTCAGCGGGACTGATGATTTTGGCTAGGTGCGGTCGCGTTTATCTCAAGCTGAATGCCCGCAATTTGGGTTTAAACTTGGGCGAGAAAAATACTTTAGTGGGCTCGTGCCCTAAATATCTTACAATGCTTCAAAATTTAAAGACATTCTGGAAGATCGTTTCTCATTCAGATGAAAAATGTCTACTCAAACAAGGAATAAAGAATTTGTGCCAGGTCAATATGTGCAGGCAGGAGAGCAAACCTAATCTTCTAATTATCTGGAATCAAGTGGATTTCATCGTCCCACCTAAAAACCTCAAACAATACAATCCAACAGCCCAATCACTTGCACTGTTTGAACTCAGGGCTGTCTGCAGTCCAAACTAGAGGTGGGCCGATCGATCCGAATATCGATAGTATCGATACCAAGTTGGTATCGCTATCGGATCGATACTCGCTTGATGAGATCGATACTTTAATGTCAGTTTGGCTCTTGTATGTGCTTGTGCGGTCTCGTCAAAGAGGCGACAGGACTTGCCGCTTCTTCTGTCTCACTCTCAGTGCAGAGCAGGAGCACTTTGCTCCTCCTCCCCCTCTTGCGCTCTGATGTTGTACCCTCACGTAACTCAACGGCGGCAGGCCACTCGGCTCTCTCTCTCTCTGTCTCTCTCTCTCTATAAACCATATAAAAAGATTTTGTTTTAATTTGCTCTCATATAACAATTTTTTTCACTTTGTTTTTTAAAGAAAAAAATGCACACATAACAATGTTTGGGGGAATTTTTTTAACTTACTGCTCTATTGCTTCTGTTTTTGATAATAAAGTCACCTTAAACGTGCCTAAATTCTGTGCTGGGTTATAACAAAATAATCCCAAGGAAAAAACACAAAAACACCTAAGGGTCAGCAGTGTGATGGTACATCAACCTTAAATATTAAAAGTATCGGTATTGGTATCGATATCGGCAATACTGGCCCTGTATTTACTTGGTATTGGATCGATACCAAATCTTGCAGTATCGCACACCTCTAGTCCAAACGCTCACCAACTTGACACTGACCTTTTGTTAAGTCAACAAAGCAAAAAGACAAAAGCTAGAGCATAATGTCATGTAAACATTGTGTCAAAGGCCTCTGCAGTCTAGAAAACACAGTGACTTAAAGTACACATGGATATGGAGGAGACACATGGAGCCTCGATGTGGTCAAAAATTCAAAGTGCAATCAAAGTTTTCTCCATCCTTCCCCTGACCACACAACCCTTTCCAATGTGAGTTTCCTGTTGTTACTCCAAAGATAGAGAAGCAAACCACAAATCCCACAAAAATAAGTTTGCTCTATCTTTGGAGCTTCACCAGCTACAGAACAACAACCACACAGCAGTTTCTCCTTTCAGGCCACTCGGCACACATCTCCAGAAATGATGCTGATCAGAGACGTAGCATCAGAGGTCTCGTGCCCACACTCTGAAGTGAGAACTTCACTCGCTCTCTGGGGAAATCCTCTCACAGTCAGCGTCACAGCTGGGAATACAGAACAGCAGCTGATCTCTTTGTTTCCCTCCTTGTTCTTTGTTTGAATGTGGAAAAAAGGACGCTGCTATATTCTTATAGGAACACTTTCAGAAACATTACAAAATATCTCAGAATATGCGATGGACCTAATCTAAAGAAATTCTGAAAACAACATCTACTCAGTGTGCAAATAAGTCTAATGAATTGAGGCAGGAGAGCGCTCTGTGTATTGTTCTATCTAGTGACATTTAAACGACAGGGGCCAGCTGTTACTTTATGAGGGTCCAGTTAAATAAACTGTGAAACTAAGCACTCGATTTAGCAGGTTAGAAGCCAAGTCAAAGAAAGAAATAAGGTACAAAGTAGAACAATCTGTTACCAACAAAGCTGCGGTGGTGTATAACTAACCACACAACATTTCAACAGTAAACTTCATAGATACGTTAGACACACGTTTCTGTATCCTCTTATTGTAAAAACAAGTCTGTGATTAACAGTCATTTTCATTAAATACATCTGTGGATGATTGTCATCTAAGTGGTGGAAATTATATTTTCTCAGAACCCAAGTTGACATTACATTGTTTGTCTGACTAACTGTCCAAAACCCCAAATATACTGAGTTAACAATAACAGAAATGGCTGCAAATCATCATAGCACTTGAGCAGCTGGAAACAGCCATGTTTAGCTTTTTTGTTTAAACAATGAAGCTATTCATCAATTATTAACATGGTTGCTGCTGCTCGCAAAAAAAAAAGTTATCATTGCATGAACCAAATACATGACTAATCCACAAGCAAAAAACAGCCTACAGGGCCTGAATACACAAAACAACCAAAGCAAGGACACAAACAACAAGCAAACTGAACCACCAATCAGTGATCAAACTAAATTCACATCTAAAGCGCTGTCACTTTCACTGTATGCATGCAGGCTGGACATCAGCTTCCAGACAGACAGGGTACAGAAAATAACCAGCATAACATCACACCATCACCCAGAATGAAGCAAAGAGTCAAATACGAACAAACATTTCATCATGGTGACAGACAGCAGACTCTCCTTCTGCTCCGTCGACTCAAAATGGCGTCTGATTTATTTCAACACTTTCACTTTCTCTTCTTACCTCCCTCGACTTTTCATGTAAGTCACGTGTTTGTGGTTTGTTTGTCCAGGTTTCTTCATATTATTAATAAAAAAGATTCAAATAAGCTCTTATTAAAATATGAATATTGAATTATTTTATATTATAGTATTGTATTATATTACTATTATATTACATTACCTTAATGCACTATACCGTTACCATTAGCATTACCATATCCACTGCTGCTATTACTCTGTACACACTCAGAGATACAGACTCAAGTTTCTGTTATCTCTACTGCCTAATTTATTGCATTATTGCTATTATTGTGTCTATACTTAGATTTTATATTTTCTATTTTCTATTCTACTTTCTACTTTGTATTCTAAACAGTGAAGCCTATTAGCCGATATTGACTGGTTCTTCCAAGTGTCAAATCATTTTTCTTAACCAATTGTAGCGGAGGGTATCGATCCGATATCAAGTAAATACAAGGCCAGTATCGCCGATACCAATACCAATATCAATATCGATACTTTTAATATTTAAGGTTGATACACCATCACACTGCTGACCCATAGGTGTTTTTGTGGTTTTTCCTTGGGATTTTTTTTTGTTATAACCCAGCACAGAATTTGGGCAAAGTTTAAAGGCGACTTTATTATTAAAAACAGAAGCAATAGAGCAGTAAGTAAAAAAAAAAAAAAAATCCCCCAAACATTGTTATGTGTGCATTTTCTTCTTAAAAAAACAAAGCGAAAAAAATTATTAAATCGGAGTAAATTAAAAGAAAATCTTTTTAGAGGTAGAGTGTTGAGAAACTACGATACAAATATAAAATTAAATTTCCCCCCTTCAGTGCACTTCTTTTCTGTATTTTTCTCAATTAAAAAAGTGTACAAAACTATCACACCACAGGAGCAAAGTGTGCCTGCTCTGCGCTGAGAGTGAGACAGAAGAAGCGGCAAGTCCAGCGAACTGGCTGTCGCCTCTTTGACGAGACCGCACAAGCACATACAAGAGCGAAACTGACATTAAAGTATCGATCTCATCACGCTAGTATCGATCCGATAGTGATACCAACTTGGTATCGATACTATCGATATTTGGATCGATCCGCCCACCTCTAACCTCCAGTTACCCACGAACATAAACTGCTCCGAGAAGTTTTAGAGACGCAGCGTAAATTGCTATGACAACACACATTGAGTAAAACCTATCCACCTTCTTAGTACGGGTTAATCAGGAAGTTACCCCCGACGTCACGAAGGTACTCCTGAACTTACCCCGATAAGCCAGTTACCTCGCTTCGTAGTACAGGCCTCTGATCTGATGTCAAGGCCTCTTCCCCTCTTCTTCATGACGATGAGCTGGTCCACATCCTTTCATTTCAGTCCCATGTTATATTTGTTGGCCTCATCTCCTCAATATATCTTAACTTCCTTAGTCCTTCAAAACATAAAGCATAAAACTATCACCAGTGAAGTCAGGGGGCTTGTTTCATTTAAATGATGTTATTAACAAACTCTATACATTCAGTTTCTGTGAGGCTAAAGTTTGAAAGTTCACCTGAGAGCTTCATTCCCAGCGTCCTGACAGTGACTACCTGTTTGATTATTACTGTTTGATTAGTTTCACCTGGATTCACCTTGAGAGACTCGACGCCTGCAGTACCCTCTGTCACCACACAGATCGACTAACATTGATTAGACGCACAACCCAGAGGGGCGCTGTTTCGCTCTTTATGAAGTCAAGTCAACGAAAACCTGGAAGTGAAAACTTTTAAGGGCCCACAAGAGGGTCAAATCTTCTTTTCAGACCCTCAGACAGATAATAAATCTACAGTTGAGGTCAACCAGGGCCAAACTTCCATATGTTACAATTAATTATCCTGCATTAGGAAAGATGAGTCCAGATTTTGCAAAAGGACTGACATGCATGTCATCTTGTGCTTTACTGTAGAAAATCAGCCTTTATCACTATTAGTGCTCTCTACTTTTGCATGCTATTCAAACATTGTTATTTACACCCACTAGCAGACATTAAAAGGAACTGTGAGTGTTTGACTGAAGTGATTAAATCAGGACACTTGACAGAAAACTTGTTAAGATACCCTGAGGAGATCATGCTTTTGAATACCAGCACACATTGATCAATTCAATCTGCAGATGAAATGAAATGTGTTAGGTCAGATGATTAAATAGGAAATCCTGAGAAAACTACAAACATTTATCTTTGAAAAAAATGCAGTCATAAGATTATGTTTTGACTGTTCTTTGATCAGATAAACCATGTGATTCAGTCTCTTTAATTCAACAGCCAAACTGTTCATCAGTATGACTTGGGCAGACAATCACACAGTTAAGTCATCGTCTGATCCTGCTTGCCTTTGAGCCAAATTTTCTCCACAAAAATCCAACCTTTATGACCTCAGGATGCCGCGGAAATGCCAAAAACTATCCTCATGACACACTCCTGACAGATGGAGTGGTGGCACTGGGGCTTCTGGTTACAATCAAGCCTCAGTCCTTTTTAAGACTGGACAGAAAGTTTGCATCAAAGGAATATTTTACATGCCGTTACAATTTCATTTCAAGCAGCTCCGCCTGCTATTGTACAATGATTTTACACACTAAGTTTTGAGAGCACAAATTTGTTTCCGTAAAACATGAGACTAATTATCAGCCACACACACGCCATGCAGCTGAAATACACATAGCACTGTTTAAGCATCTGACATTACAATCATATTTGCACAGCTATATTCCACTGTAGCAGAGAATCAAGCCTTTAATTCGATGGATGTTCTGCCCATTAGCACGTTTCATCTCAGATTACTTTTGTCTGACTTAGACAGTTGACCTTTTGTGTTGTTGCCTCGTCTCTGGTTTCACATTGTGTTGTCATCTTTGTCTTTTTTTTCTGACAATTAGCTTTTTTTTTTTTTTTTTAGCTTGTTTTCAAATAGCATTTTGTATTGTGAGCATAGATTTGCAGAAATATCCTCATTATTGTTTCTAGTGTACAGCTTTAAAGGTGATCAAGGTTTTTTTTGTATTTCGATTTTTTCTGCTCAAAAGAGATGAGACTATGCTGCAGACGCTATAAATAACAACATGATTGATTTAATTACAGAGAAGACTTTTATTTTTGGATTCAGAAAATGTTGCGTTAAAAACAAGCCACACGTACATCTATTGATTTAACGCATGTCGATATGTGGCACGCTGACACTTTATCCCACAGTAAGAGCAGATGGTTGGATGGGTTGGAGTTAAATAAGGTATAATGTTGCATGTTCACATCTCTCGGCCTGAATTTTATTAGATTAGAAGACACCCCAGCCTGTCCTTGCCCAGCTGTTAAAAGAGGGGGATGACAGCCAAAAAGCCAAACAATAAAAAACTCGCTCCTGAATCTTCCCATATTCAAAACCAACTGTATGTTTTTAGCTAAAAGAACCTTTAACACTGCTTGATTGTGATAACATTAATTTGACTTTTCATAAAGTAGACACCATTTCATTTGTATGTCCGTGCTGATGAGTCACCCTGTCCATCTAATTATAGAAGTATTCTCCATATTATTAAATGTATTTGTTAAGTGATGTGTGCTAATGGCATCAATTCTGTCAAATCACTTTTCATGTTCACTTATTTTTGTTCTGAATGAAAAGAAGTTGTAAGTGATTTGACTTAAATAATGATATCAACCAAGATGTCATCTTATATAATAGACCAAGTGTGAAATGTATCTGCAGTGTAATGCTGAGGTTTGCATGCACTTAATGTGACAAGAAGCATCTGTCAAATAAATGTAATGTAATGTCACAGAGGTTGTTTTTTGAGGGGAAACTCATCAGTAAAACAGTTTAAACTCAGTGACCTGCGCTGGCTGAAGACAAGTGAGAGTCACTGTCATATAGAGTAACACTGGGCATCAACATCTGTTAACGCACTCCCAGTGGACTGACTGCAAATATGAGCAAAAACATAACATACAGACTGGAGATCAAACCACTGACCTTCTGATTAGACTCGCTCTACATCCTGAGCCACAGCCTCAGTTACATCACACATTTGAAGTAGTTAAATCCTTTCTGCATATTCTGAATTGTAATAGGTACAAATCACTGTGTTTGATATGACAGATGTTTTGAAGCAAAGAAGACTGTATTCAACACTTTGACTGTCAACATACCAGATGCTGCTGTTGATAAAAGTCTGCTAAATTTAGGATTAGAGTTTTGTTTTTAGGCTGTTGGACCTGCCGATCATCTTAACATAGGCCTGCTGTTTGCACCTTAAATATAATGTTACCTTAGATATTCACAGATACCAAAACAGATACAGTCTCTGTGGCACGATTATACAATGAAATCTCATCCAATCAATCGCACTTTCAATAATTTACCATCCTATTCAAATACTAATTGTGAAGTATTCTATTTGGTGATTTACACTTTTATTAACAATAAATCAATTGACACATTTTGAGCCTGTCAGATAAACTGAATGTACAGTGTGTTAGTTAGTGCAGAGGTTTTTCATCCATTCGTTGAGCTCTACTGCCAGCGTGTGGTGAGAAGAGGAGATGATCTCTCATCATGAGGCCATATATAACACCAATGATTGTAAATCTTTCAACAGATTTTCTTCTTTTTCATTTCTTCTCTTACTCATGTAGGACTATCAGGGTGCTGAATACTTGCTCTACCTTTTATTCCTTTTTCCAGCAACAGAACTACAAAAACATCAGCTACTACTAATAACAGGTTTATGACTGTTGCTGCCACTTCAGACGAGTAATAATGACGATCACATAGTCAGATCACCTTGGTGTCCAGTTAAACCGAGGTCCAGCAGCATTGGCCACTCTGATTCATATTAAAGAGGGAATGACTTATTTTGAGATTGATTTTTTCCCCCCTCAAAGGTCATTTATGAAGCAATTTTCAAGAGTCAAAGGAAAGTAGAGCACGTTCCTCTGAGACATTTGTTTTTCATCAATCAATACAATTCTATTAAACCCTGCCTTGTGTCTCTTGTCCAAAGGCAGTGTAAATAAGTCCCTTATCAGTGGATGTAGATTATACATTATATTTATTGGCAGCTTTGTTGGTTGGTTCCTTGTATGTATATAACTAATACATCAACATCAGTACATCAACTCCACTAACATTCAGGATTCATCATTCCTCTAAAACAGCTAAAACATGATCCTAAGCAAGTTCTGTCCATTATTCTAATAAAAACAAAAAGTTGTCTGTTTGTGTACTGGATATTAAAACTGGAGCTCTTTGTCATTGCAGCAAAGATAAAACAACAATTACTTTGTTAGCATTCAACAACAGCTCCCATGGGGCTTTGCAGACGTGCAGACAGCTCCATCGGTTTTATAGCTTTCTTGTCATGTAACTCAGCTCTACTTTTTTCTGTATTTGATTTTGTGCATTTGCAGTGCACAGAGAATATCATAGAAAGACATTCAGTTTGATCTGATGAAACCAGTTACATAACAGTAAAAGTTGAAAACCAGGCTAATAACAATGCTGTAATAGGAATTTAAGAAAGAGGGATTAGGATGTTTAGTCATATGAGGATCTCGAGTTGGAAAGTGGAAGGACAAAATTATGCTTTAATCCTCCTGTACTCAACAAAAGCTCATATGACCGACTCTGATAATGTGAAAACAGGTGTGTGATTACTTCTGCCATCTGTTCACTCTGTTCAACATTTCATTATCTTAAGGCTGACTTTGCTCCGTCTCTATTTTTGGATTCCGCTATGATAAATCTGAAAATGTATTTATAGGATGTTTTTAAAAGCAGATCACAGATTTTCTACCTCGAGGGAGAAAACTGTGACAAATCAATCGTAGACTTGAGCTTGTTTCTGAAGCTACAAAGCAGCCGGCGAGGATCCTTTCACAGGATGGTTACATCAGATCCTGTTTGTTATCGCGTCATTATCAAATGGATCATGTCTTATGCAACACTGATTTTGATCTTCAGTTAAGAAGCACACACATGTCCTGTTAAATCATGTTTTTGAGATGGTAATCTAATCTCAGTGTACAAAGACTGCCCACTTGAAAGGGTTTTACCACAACTTGACTGAAGTGCAGCTTCCTCTTATACTGTATATGTCACATCTGATTCTTCGCCACTTCACTCAGGTGTGTGCACTGACTGTCAAGCAGGTGAATGAGATGTGTGAGAGCCTGAATGAAATTGCCTGGGTCTCATGCTGTGACCAGCAGCTGTTAAAGCTGCTTTAAGTTTGATATCTAAATTTAATTGTTGGAAAGGTTTTATAATGATCTGATGACTGTTGTTTTATGCAACACCTTCAGTACTTTAATAAAGTCGTCTCCACGTGGACCTGGACGGATTAAAGTACGGACATTTCATCTACAATGAGCAGGTTCATGTCCTCAGCCAACCTGATCAGCAGCTCCACCGGCACAACCAGCAAGAACTCCTCTCTGAACAAGAAAGGAAGCTCCACCAAAGACCTGTAAGTCAGACGCACTCCTATTGTACATTACACCTGCAGCCTGCTCTAATGTCTCGTTTCTGTTTGCCTGTTCAGGTCAGATGTCAATGTTTATTCTTTTTTTTTTCCTGATTAAATATACACTTCATATCTTCCAATATTTCTGACCTTACAGTAATGGATTTTTTCACAAATGACTGTAAGATGACATTAGCTTATAGATCTGCTCTAATTCACACACACACAAACATGCATTGTAATATGGAAGAATTACTGTGCATTGAAGAGTAAAGATAAATGTATGTAAAAACTAAACAGTGCAGCCAGGCTGGTCTGTGCCTGAAAGCAGTCAGCCTCACCTAAGCAATTTACCAGATTGGCGATTATGATGTGAAATTCCTGCAGCAAGCTCACACTGAATTAACAAAACCTCAGTCCAGTGGATCCTGTCATGACAGTGTAATAGACTTCAAATAGACAAAGTTCAGTTAAAAAAAAACAGTGAAATGTATAGCAGTAAAGAGCCTGATCTTCCACCATGTCAGCATAGACATAGATTAATGGAAGGATTTTCTTCAAATAATGACCAGTGATCAATGTCTGACAGGTAAGTTATAGATACTTAGAGCATGAGGTCTGGGGTGTATGTTGAGGTATAACTTTCCTACAGTCAAAAAGACATTCAGATCAGTTGAACTGATTATTTTAAATTGCCCATAGGTATGAATGTGTTTGTCAGTAATAGTATACTGTCACACACAAAGAAGCTTTTGAACCAAAATCCACTACTTTTTAATTTTTTGTGTGTGTGAAATGTGGATAAAAATACATACTGCTTTAATGTTGAATGGATGCCTAAAATGTTTCACTTAATTTCATCGAGGTATAACTTATAAATCCATCTCATTCTCAGGGACTGTGACGACCAGCAAGACAAGGATGAAAATACCAGGTGGTCACATCTGCTATTGTTTTCACATGACAGTGTGGAAACAAGAGTGGAAATGACCTTTTCACTGTTACAGGAGGACTCACAGTCAGACCGAGAAGAGACGCAGAGACAAGATGAACAGCTTCATAGATGAGCTGCCGTCATTATTGCCTACATGCAACACTGAATCACACAAACTGGACAAACTGTCAGTCCTGCGTATGGCAGTCCAACACATGAAGACGCTGCGAGGTGAGAGCATGACGATTTCTGTGATTGAAGACTGAGGATGACGAACAGCTGGTTAACACTTGGTCTCTGAAAGCAGGTTGCGCTGGCAGGTGTTACAGAGAAGCTCATCACAAACCTGGGTTCTTATCAGATGACGTGCTAAAACACTTAATACAGAGGGTACGTCTGCCGTCATGGGTCAAAATGGAAAAATACATGTGTTTCTAAGAACGCAGTATTTATCAATTCATGCAAATGGAGTTGTACCACAAAAAGAAGTGTGAATAAAAACCAACATCTCACAGCCCACCTCATAATTTTAATTAAATATATTTGAGTTGAGATTCTAAGAGAAAACCTCTTGACTTGATCTGGAATAGCTGTACTATTGGCAGAAGCTGTTTTACAACATTCAATACTTATTCCTGTTGGCAGTATTTCTCTTTCTGGTGTGCAGTGTACGGACATTTAGAACAAGCATGCGACTCATGCTTTATTGTCTAAGCAGTGCTTTTCTACATGTCACAGTTAATGAGTAACAGCTCAGCCATGGCTCAAACAGTCAGTCAGTCAGGGCCACAACTGCTGATGGAAGCCACGGGGGGGGGTGGTCAGAGGTAGACGATTAAAGGCCCAATGCTATTTTAGGTGGTGGGACTTGTAAATAAATGGGGAAGTGATAAGTTGGAAGCTCAGGTTTGACCCTTTTCGTTTACATCTAGATTACAGTTTGTAGCTTTATAGCTGCTGGACAACAGATCATGTGACAATAGTATGTGAAAGGGTGATGAACCCATGTTGTCAAATAAACAATGTACTGTCACACACCAAACAACTGACAAGGATATTGACAGACTCAGGAACACACTGTAAAGATTACATTTCCATGCACAGACATCTGTTTTAAGAGAAAGTGTAGGAAGTTGCAGAGGAAAAGTTTCTGAACTCCTCACACTTTCTTTAATAAGAGGCGAGAAAATCAATGGCTCGAGGGTCAGGGTGTATTCGCAGCACAAATACAATCTGGTTTTGTGCAGCCGAGAGCCTGGGGTCAGCTCTGACCTCAAGGTTTTCAGACTTGGCCATTTAGATGTTATAACCTGTGATATTTCCTGTGAAAACCTCTTTGGCCACAGTCTGCCCGGTTCTCTGTCTCACCTCCTCTCTCGTCCACAGGCAGCTGATGGCTTTCTGTATGTTGTTGACTGTGATGGAGGGAAAATATTGTTTGTTTCTGAATCAGTGCACAAGATCCTGAACTATAGCCAGGTAGGTGCTGTTCAGCATTTCTGCAATGTTACATGATATAATCTTACTTCACTACGCATATGAAATACAACGATGTCGCCTCTTGCACCCTCACTCCTCCTCCTGCATTTTGTCTGTTTGTCCCCAGAATGAGCTGATTGGCCAGAGTCTCTTTGACTACCTGCATCCTAAAGACATTGCCAAAGTCATGGAGCAGCTGTCCGCAGCGGTTACCGTACCACGGGAGAAGATCATCGACACAAAGAGTAACCCACAATAAATAATCAAAATAATGATTAAATACTACATTAATGTCCACAAAGTTAACTATGTCAGAGATTTATTTAAAAAAAGATGCATTACAAGGTGCATCGACGTGAAATTTAAGTTTGCACTGTTGGAAGTGTTGTGTCATGTGGGGGAGTTTGTTTATTTCAGACAGAAAAAAAGCTGGAAGAAAAAAAAAGGTCAGGAGAGAAAACTCTAGATAGAGAACTTCAAAAAAGTGAGAGATATCTTTCTAGGTATATTGTACCTGTGTGGATACACAGGTTGGAGTTTTATATAACATCTCTTAAAACGAACCAACTGACCCTTTAGGCAGGTAAAAGGCAGATAAAATAAATACTCCTGACCCTAATGACAGCGTTGAGCATGTCACATTTATATCTGCAAAAAAATCATTGTACATATTGCAGAAAAGATACATGATTTAGTCAAAGTCTGTGATGGCAAATAGTTTGTCCAGAATATAGTTGACAAACTAGCAAATATCTTCTCACAATATCAAAGAAGCTGTTAATACTTAAGCTTTTCAACTAGTGGATATATTACACTGAAGGAATTTTTAACTTAAACCACCCTGGGGTCATTCCAGAATTGGAGGACATTTTGGCTTCCAAATTCTTGAAAAATAAACCTTCACTTCTGCTACATATTCATCAATAATAGGCAATAAACTTTCAAAAGCTTGATTAGCTCAGCTTACAGATAAATGGTACAATTTTTCTCACATGATTTATTTGCTGTTTACAATGCTTGGTGCAACGTTACTCATATCACAGTAACAGGGTTGCAAATCCATCCTAATGTTAGCTTTCTCTCAGAAGTAGAAGCTAGCTGCTTAGCTAGCTGTTACTGCTGAGGAAGAGGTCAAACTTACCTATGAAATTAAGTAAAGAAATTTTTTTTTTTTTTTAAATGTCTTATTCTGATTATAGGCATAACAGGGTTGCATGAGGTAGAGTGAGACATTCAATCAAGGCTAACTATGTTATAAAAATATGAAAAATAGAAGAGAGGACATAACTTTGCTCTACTCATTCTTTTGGAAAACTGTTTGATGATGTCAAGTCCAGCATATCATGTGACTCACTGCTTTCTTCTTCTTCTACCATGCTAAAAAGGTTATGGTTGCGTCCATGTTGGGGGACACATGTTCCATGAATAATTATTATTTGAAATATTATTTTTATTAAAACAAATGTTCCCACAGCGACAGGAGACAGCAATGAAACAAATAATACCAAAAAAATGAAATTTAAATTAAGTTTAAGTTTAATTTGAAATTCAATTTGGTCATTAGGGGGAAGGGACAAGAGAAAAATGGCATTTTAGGGGGTACTCCAGACTTATTTGGTATTTTAAAAACTATTTTCAAGCATTCTTTTCTTTTAGTTTTTTTTTAGATTTGTCTAAGGACAAGTACATTTACTCAGAAACTGCATGTTTTATGATTTTGTATGTGGATTATTTAAAATTTGATGGGTGGGACGTAAAATGTCCTCCAATTCTGGAGGGCACATGACTTTTGGTCTTGGTTAGGGTTAGGTGAAATGTTGCCCCAGTTATGAAGTGACTCATGTACTTTATTAGTGTCATATAGTACAATAAAATTGCACTGTATTTTCCAGGCTCTCATCTCACCTGTTTTAAATGCGTGTTCTTCAGGTGTTCCTGTAGTGAAGACAGATATCACACAGAGTTCTTTAAGATTTTGCTCCGGGATGAGACGCTCGTTCTTCTGCAGGATGAAGTGCAAACAAAATACGGAAGATGACGATTTTTCATCCAGCTGCTCAAAAAAAAATGGTAGCATCTCTCACTTAGTGCCCGCAGGGTGTGAACCAATGTATTGTGTTTTTGCTGATTAATGAGCTCAGGCATTAGTTTTACTGATCACGTTAGAATACATCTGAACACTTTGTTCACAGCAGATCATAGAGGCTTCTGCACCATTCACAGCACTGGTTATCTGAAAAGCTGGACCCCCACTGAGGTGGATCTGAAAGAAAATAATGAGCTGGACAATGATGGATGTAACTTACGCTGCCTGGTGGCTGTCGGTCGGGTGCATCCTAATTCTGTTTCTCAGTCAGTGCAGAACTACGTCAAGGTCAAGCCTGTGGAGTTTGTTTCACGTCACACTGTTGACGGGAAGTTTGTCTTTGTGGATCAAAGGTGAGAACTTTTATCATAATGTGATTTCATATTAATACATTTGAACTTAAATTTAATGTGAATGTGCAGACACACTTATCAATCATGTTTCATATACATAATATCACTAAATGTGTATAAAAAGACAATAACAATCTTCAGGAATATGCTCTTTTATTTTGAAGGGCCACTGTCATTTTGGCTTATTTACCCCAAGAGCTGCAGGGAACTTCATTTTATGAATACTTTCACGAACGTGACATCGTTCATTTGGCAGAATGTCACAGACAAGGTATGCGTCTTACAGAAGGGACATCACCACACTTGATAAACTGTTCTTGCACATAACTACAGAGCAGATATAGGACTGCTGTCCGTGACCAGTGATTTTACTGATTAATGTACGGCAGTGTGATCTGACAGAGCTCTGCTGCCGTTTCTGTGGCAGAAAGGAGCAATGGGTGAAAACAGTGTTGTAATTCATCTTACCTGTGGACAGTTCATCCATTGTCCGTCCTTGTCCCCCCTCTGTCGCCTTCTGCCGTAAGTGCTGCAGAGGAGAGAGGAGATCAATACGAACTGCTACAAGTTAAAAATAAAAGATGGCTCATTCATCACAGTAAGAAGCCGCTGGTTCAGTTTTATTAACCCTTGGACCAAAGAGGCGGAGTACATTGTCTCCACCAGTACTGTAGTCATGTAAGTGAAACTGTCCTTTTATAGCTTCTATCAGCATGTTGGATCATCCTATTGTAGAACTTTCTCCTTTATGTGCTAACACATTTTATGTTGTATCTTTTTTTATGAAGCATTATATTGCTACCAAGACTTGAAATATCTAGTTTTATTATTTGATGTTACAGTTGATATTAGGAGTCTATAGCCAATCTGCAAAAACTGCTGTAGGTTGAGCAGTTCAGCAAATATTTGAAGCTATGACATGATACACAGTCCTCTGTCCTCTGTCTTACACTTTTTCATTGAATAATCAGTCCTTCAGACAGACCTGAGAACAGTTATCATCTGCCTGCTGCCTCCTCACACACAGCAGTCACTGCACCGATGCCAGGTGACAATGACTCTTTCCTGGGGGCGTTTGTGCAATCACCAAGGCAAAGCAGCAGATGACACATCTAACACCCTCGTCTCGTTGCAGGTGAAGGGAAGCCGGGTCTCCAAACGGGACCTGGAATTCCTGGTGGCACGAGGGCAGGTGCTGGGAAGATCAGGCAAATGATTGCAGAGGAACTGTTGGAAATCCAGAGGTAATACTGACAATGATAATGTAGCAGTGCAGTATTTATAGATGTTAAGACTTTCAAATGCTGAAGACCGTTTAAAATTTTGACAATCAGGCAATATTTTGGAAATAAATAAATACTGGTTTAATGTGTGGATATAGATTTTCTGACAGTTTTCAAACAGCTGTATTAAATGCACGTAATAATAATAACAGCAATGCCGCAAAGCTTCTGACTAAATAAACAGACTTGCAATTCATTGTTTTAACACGCTGTCATTCATCAACTCTAGATAATACAGCACCATATTTCACACAGGTGTTCAGGGTGTGAAAATTTAGAAATTAAACATTGGCTGTTTTCATGAATAACTTGTTTGTGTACCTCCACCTGGTGAAAGGATGGACATGTCCACTGGGAAGTCGGAGGGTCACACAGTGTTTGAGGAGGCTGGCGACAGGGTGGAGAACATGGCCAGGGAGAAGGAAAGAGGCAACCAAGCTCAAGACAGCTCAACAGTACAGGAGGTGGTGACACCGCGTCTGGCTGGAGAGGCTGGACAAGAGGCTTCAGCTGAGGGCTCTGGACCCCAGGCTTCAGGCCTTCATGTCTGGTTAACTGTCTTAACCCCACCAGCAGTCCTTTCACTGGGGGGCACTGGACAATCAGAAGCTGAAAATGTTTTATAAATCAAGAGTCTGTTTTGCAAAAGAATTAAAAAGTATTTAAATAGAAAACTATCCTTTGTTTGAAGGGAAGAATCTTAAATTGCGGCGATGCTGCGTTCAGTATTTCTTGATGTGTGAATGTTATTGCAGTTTGCTGCAGAAACATGCAGACATGGAAAGAGTACTAGAATATATACTAGAAGTAAAGTAAATAAGTAATAAGTAAATGTTTTAATTGACTGGGTTCCATTGTAGCCTCATGTCCATAGATAAAAGCTCTTCTTGGTTTGTTTCCGGACTCTGGAAATGAACATTCCTTTGGTAGCAAATGCATAGTGGCAGCACACAAATGTATCTATATCTATCTCTTGATCTTTTATTCACTGTGCAAAGAAATTATGAAAGGCCATGATCCATTCTGGGTCAGATGTCCCTCGTGAACGTACATCACTGTTCAATCACCTCCTGAATTGAAATTAGTAACAGGTTTAATCAATGATCAAATATACAACAATGTTATTTTGATGTCTTTATTTGATGATTTTACTTTTTTTTAAATTTTTAAACAACAATTTCAAGCTTTGCACAAAAAGATTCTGACCACAACAGCCTGTGCTCTGCTTAATATCTTGGCTGCGGGAGGAGCATAACATCACATATCAGATCCAGTCAATGACTACATATCCAATCACAAGATTCAAAGACATCTGTGAGAAGTTCAACTGGAGATCATGACACTAAGTGGCGATGACTGATTTTCTCCATGACCAGAAAGTCAGATTTTCTCCATAGCAAGTCTTGTACTCTTGCCCTCAAAGCACGTTTAGTAGTTAGGCCACCAAAGAGAATCAAAATCAAACTTATCAGTGAAATAAAATCTGTGAGAAAACAGTGACACCACAAGAGTGCTCAGTCAAACCCATCAAATTAAGGTACAATAACATTGTAAATAATAATAATGTTAATAATAATATTAAGTGTTTTACTGTTTTTTTCCCCAAACAGAAAAATAAATTCCTTTGGTCAAGTAAAAAACAAAATGAAAATAATAGTGAACACTTCTTTTCACCAGTCTTATGTCCCTCACGTTTCATTCTCTACAGTCAACCAGGTTCTTGAGGCTCTAAGGCTGCAAAGGAGGTGTCAAGGCAATATGGTTATGGTGCCCCTGGCGCTCCATGCTGCAGCATGCTGGGAGTAGGACTAGAGGAGTAAGAGAGGGGCAGAGGCATTGAAAGAGGACCAGTGTGTCCTCAGACAGCAGGTGAAGGTGCATCAGGGTCAGGCTCGTTGCTGTAGTTGTTGCTGTAGTGATTCCCACTGGGTGGGTGATTAGGCAGGATGTCCAGTTCATCCACTTGGGGGCCAGGGTGCATCACCACCAGCTGGTCCTGGGGGATGTCTGCTGCTGCTGCCGCCAGGTTAGTGATAGACTTGGACTTGACACATTGGAAGTCCACATGGCGACTTTTACCCTCTTCCTTTTCCCAGGACATGCGGATGAAGGGCCTCTGGACGTAGTTGTAAATGACCTCTGGTCGACCCCCTGGTCTTTTTTTGACTTTCTCTTTATATGTAGGGTAGCCTGCCGAAGGAACAGTGTGGACAAATCATGAGCACAGTTTGTATTAACAAGTACTGTTCACCTAGAATACAAAAACAGTAGAGTCATGGGACAGGGGATGAATTAACCAGTAGGTGAATTGATGAATAAACTAATGATATTTCAGTGCTTAGAAATAGTTCAGACATATATTTCTATTATGACAAGGGTTGGATTTCAATAGCTAGATTTATTTGGAGAAAATGAAAATGGTTTTTAACCAGTTTAGTTTCACTTATTTTGTCTTGACACTTTTTTTTATGTTGTTTTCCTGCCATATCCAATCTGCCACAAACGAATAGATCTGTCATGTTTATGTATTTTCTCTTGGGCTTTATTACTCTGTTTGTGATGATAGTTGTCTCATGAAAGCATTGCTGCCACAAATAAACACTACTTTCTATATAGTATTCTGCTCATACATATGCTGCATTTACTGAAACATTTGTTTTGATTGCTGTCTCAGCACATCCAACCGCAACTGTATGAATAATAAGCAGTTCAGTGAATGCTAGCTCCACTGACAAGAAACATTAAAATCACTGATCTTTATCATGATAGGGTTCAACTTACCTTCAATGCCCAGTCTTATTTTCTTTAATCCTCTCTCCTTTAGAACTGATTTGGCAACATCTCGGTTCTCAATATACTTGAAAAATCTGTACAGTTTTGTGCTGTAGATGACTGCGAAAAGAACAAAAAAGACATTTCTTAATCACACAAATGTCTTTTGTGCATGCACAGACCTGTGTGCATGTATCAGTGTGTACTCACTTTGTGAATACTCTTCTCCCATTTGTGGTGGATATTCTTCATCCCAGTCAACGACATCATCATCAGTGAGAACTACAATGTGACATTCCCTCTCTCCGCTCTGGGCACTGGCCACCATCAAAGGTAGAACCATTTCCTCCAGGTAAAACTCAAATTGTCGCCGAGCTCCATCATTGGACAACTCGTGCATCAGGGCACCTGATAACAAAAGACAGAGACGATCAGTTAGAAGATGTGAACCAATTCACCAGCACTCATATCTGTCCGCCATGAGTTCAACTTCTGTAAACCATTAGAGGACATAATTACAAACTTTATATAATACATTTCTACCAAGATTCATGATTATGCACTTTTTTTTCTGCTTGACATGTTTTGTGTCGTGTAAGGCTCGAGGGACTGCTTATTTTTCGCGTTGCCTCAAACTGTCATCGGCGGCATTAACCAGTTCAGTGCTCCGGAGGGAGAAACTCACTAAGGTCTCTGCATTTGATGGTGCTGTAGTCGAAGGAGATGCATAGATAGTCACACGCCTCCCGCAACTCAGGGATGGATATTCCATCAGGACAGCGGATTATCCCAGATTTGTAGTAATCCTGTCAATTAGACAGAAATCACATAGAAGGTAGTCATTTCAAACACTGTGTTAATCCATTGACTCATAATATAAAATATACATTAGATAATCAAGTGGCTGAAAAAAACAAAAAACAAAAACAAATCTAACAGTATCTTACTTAGGTACAGCATTCTGCTATTTAACAGAACATTTACATTTCCGCAGGTTAGACTTGACAGGTTGCAGAACACATTCATTATTCAATTGGTCAAACTGTTACAGCTGTAATATGTAGTATATATGTATGTATGCATGTATAAATGTGTGACACTAAATGTCAAGCAATGAAATAAAATGTAGTGCAACGTCTATTTCTAACACTGTGCTGTAGTGGAATCTCCTGTCCCCTTTATGTATGCGAAACTTGACAAAACTTGACGTGAAAGTATCACTCTGTCTGACTTTTCAGAAGTCACTAGCAGCAGCTTTTTCAGTAATTAGCTTTTTCTCTCTCTCACTGTATCACAAAATCAAATTAATTAAATACTAATAGTTATAATACATATAGTCAGTTGCCAGTTTCTTAGATGCACCCAGCTAAATTTAATGCAGAAACAACTCTGCTACAAATCCCACCCTCATGAAGGTTATAATGCTCAGTTTTTGCACAGTAGTTTGTGGTACTGTTAAGCTGCATTGTGTTGTACTGTTATGAATTTTTCATATAAATACAGAAAATGTTGGAGAGACTGACCAGAATTGCTCGAAAAACTGTTGAGCTAATGCCCTCAGCCACCTCGTACTCCCCCTTCTCATTGGGTCGTGTGAAATTATGCTCTCTTCCAGATCCAAACATTCTGAAATAAAGAATCTTTCATTTATTCTCTTTAATTACAGACAATAAAAATCCAATATTTCCACATAGATCTACATTCATGTGCATAATCCTATAATTCATACATTACTGATTAGTGAAATGCTTTCAGTTATTGTGGCTATAATGAGTAAGGACAAATTATAATGATGCTCAAAGTATACTGTACCTGCCCAACATGGTATTGGGTTGTGCAGTGAAGATGGAAGGATCTACTACAAAGCGTGTGTTGTCTACAATCAGAGTGACTCTTTCTGAGGTCCTTATGTTGCGGTTTCCCACAGTGGCACTTGCTCCTCCCTCCTTGGGATTCTCGTAGACGAAAACCATTTCTCCAACTCCCAAGCTTTTGAAGGTGCCCTCAGTACTGGACAGGCTGCTATTGCGACTGCTCACCACCCCACTGCTGCTGGAACCGCTGGGAGAAACTCTCTGAGGCCGTGGACTACTGGGTCTTGATGATGGGCCACCATCACGTTCACGGTCTTCAGACAGACAGGCAGAACAACATCCCATTAGAAACAAGTAATGACTGAATTACTGACATTTTCTATTAGGCTTGGGCCATATCAATGTATTATGGTATGCCAGGGTATTTAGAAATCCTAAAGGTGTGATTTCTTTTCAATACTGTCATTTTTTTTGAAAAACAAAACCATCATATCATACCTCATTGAAATGTCAGGAAGGTAAGAAAAAATAGATACTGCCCAAGAATATTTTCTATCATCTGTACCTCAATTTGGAGGATTTTTGTATTCATGAGAAACATTCTTAAGCAACCAGATTTGGTGGCATCTTTGGTATCCATTTGAGCAATGGTCCATGGCTGATCCAAAACAGAGACTGGTAAGGGCCCGACTTGGAACATGTGCCTCGTATCCAGATCATTAAACTATAAGTTTGCTTGGTCTAAACACAAACAAGTGCATTAGTGTTGACTTGATCCATTTCCAGCCAGAAACAGCACAGATATAAACCATGTCTGAGCTGCAAGTTGATTAATGCAGTCAGCTGTTCTCAACAGTAGCTGCCAAGAGCTGTGGCCCTCTAACATGACATCCATATAAGCCCTCTATTCTTTCCATGCACACTCACCGCTGTTGTGTTGGCGGGTGGGCGAGGTGACGTTGCGAATGCAGGGGGTGAGCTGGCCTTCTCTCTCATGTGAGGAGTCCCTGGAGCGATCACTGGAGCGGCGGCGATCACGTGAGCGGTCACAGCCTCCACTGGCACCATGCAGGCTCATCTTCCTCTGTTCAGCCTCCACTCGAGATGCTCGGGCCTGACTACTGCTTTTCAAGACAAAAGCATACTTAGCATTCCTCTTTCTTTCTGAAGGCCAGGACATTTTTATTTCACAGCTGTAAAGTCATTACGACACACGGGCACACCCATTCCTGGTGGACAGGCTCACAAGCTTTACAAAGGTTGCACACTAGCTCTGAGCACTTAAGTTAGCAAAATATGCTAACACCACTGTGCAATTTTAACAAAATCCAAATATAAAAAACAGTTCAACAGTTAGGGAAGTATCAAACACAATGATTCATTTACAATTCATTCACTTCAACAAGTTTACGTATGAGGTCTTAACACGTATGCAACATCAACCAGAACTACCACATTCTCTACATCAGTATGACACAAACACTGAGAATGCACCTAAGTCATGATGCTGTCACCTTAAATGTCTAGTCTATCACAAAAGCAAAATCAGAGATGCCTGAGCTTCAACACACCTCTTGTGTGATGTAATCAAACCTTGTAAGTACATTTAAAGATGGAAGTGCACTAAGAGTCACGTGCAAACAAATTGTGAATGCACATGAAGACATAGGAAAGTGTACTGTGCAGCTCATTGTTTAAGATTCTGATAGGTCAAATCTGCTTACCAACAGTTTTCAATTTCAGAAAAGGGACGATGTGATCGACACAGCAGCTGGGTATTAATGTGAAGTCAGTAAAAACCCACCCACCGACCACAGTCATCACAGGAACACCTCCCTTCACCTGAGACAATGCAGACAAGTCTTAGCTCTTCCTGCCTATTCTTTTCTGCCATCCTGTGTGTGTCAGAGAGGCAAAGACATGATGCATTTTGCACATGTTCTGTCTCTGTTGAGTATAAGGTTATGACAAAGTTAAAACTTCTTCACTTTAGTGAAAAAATAATCACTTGTCACTTTAAAAAAGAATAAGGACATTGTCATTTAGGAGAATAATTTCTTAATCTGTGACACAGATATCACAACATATTGCAGATAATCATCTTGCAATAGCTACTCCAGTGAATTAAACATCTGGTCATTCAAAGAATTTCATCAGATTTACAAATGTCACATATTATCATAAAACAGTCCTGCTAACTAATCTCCAGCATTACTCATAATGGCCTCATACAACCAGCAAAATTAAAGGGACAGTTACCTTGGTACAAACTGTCCTATTCTTCTTGTGAGCTTCATGATAGTATGATCTCATCTACTTGTTGCTTTGAAATTAACTTCACAAACACTTATGACTTCATACTAAGGTTACGCCTATCATCTGACACAAGACAGGAGCCATGTAAAACATCCAGATAAATAATGAGATACACATATAGAGTTACTGTATGATTGTCATGTGATATATCTGAAACATGCCAGATTATCATTTGACATTTCAGGTAACAAATGCGTGACTAATCTATAATCAAGCACCAGTCTCGTCCCAACAATGAATGACACTAAACTATGGACTTTTCCCATGAGGTCTGACAGATTGTCAGCTGGCTCACCTCGAATGCTTGCAGAGTTTGCGAGGTCGGCTTGTTGCTTTTCGTTCCCAGTTTTCGGTGTCACTGGAGTTACTGTCATATGACTGCAGACGTGCTGCCATCACCCGTACAGAGGGGAGTCCGGTCTGGATCTTTCACCGTTCATAATCTGGCTAATGGCGAAATCAACAAGTCAGTTGGAACTGGCACCTAGCAAACCCCGGGCTAGCTGTTGTCAGCTAACAAAACAGTTTGTCAGCGAGTTGTCACGTGTGCTGTCGACTTGAATATAAACGAAGCTGGATGACCGAGGTTGTCGTCGGCGTTGAATTTCTGGAGTGTTACACACCTCTGAACGAAATCCTGTCAACGTTGCTGTCAGATTGAGTCAGCCTACGATCAGGTTAGCTAGTCTGCCGTGTTAGCATACCTCGCTAGCTAATATTAGCTGCCGTTGCTAGCGGTGCGTTTCAACACTATAAACACATATTCTGAGACAGCTGTGTGGCTAGTGAAGTTGTCCCAACAGTACTCACATAAAGGATATCATATTCTAGGCAAATATGGCAAAATATAAAAAATAGCTACCCAGTTGACTACGTTTTCCGCTGTAGTTTAATCTGTTAACCAGCCATCTCCTTTCAAAACACTCAGCTGACGTCCGACGTGCCGACCGTTAGAGGCTTGACGTGATGACGCACCACAGCTAGGAAGTATAGCTGCTGATAAACTTACTTATTACATAAGCTTTGTCTGAAAAGTCGACTAAGTTTGAAAATTAAAATGTTTTGAAGGCTACAGATTTATTTTCAACAGCGAGTAGAACGATTTTTATTTTTTATCTAAATAAGGAGTCGAGAATTGAGTGACTCCAGCTCAGACTCAAGTCTCACGATATTTGACACATACAATTTTTTCCCCCCTAACTTTATTAAAAATGTAAGATAACACAAAAAACAGTCGAAGTTAAAAGTCTTTTGGTTCGAAAAAGATCCAACAGCTATAATGTTCTTATTTCTTGTGGAAAATAGCAAATAGGTTTGAATCAAATTACAAAGTAATATATTTTTCAAACTATTAATACATTTAAAAGGAAAATTTGCTTATGCTTTTCTTTAGATCTGGCAAAATGATGCCATTAGAACAGCACATGGTAATACAGATGTCATGTTGTACTGTAAATATTAAATCAAGCAAGATCGTGCCAAAATAAATATAGCAGTATTTTAGAAAGTGCTCTGTGGGTGCACTTCCTCTCATGCTTTTTATAATCTGTCCATTTCATGGTTATTGTAAAATCAGAGAAAATTAAAATAGATCTTGGTTTCTCTGCAGATGCAAAGATGGACAATTATAGACATAGTAAGTCCAGTAATAGGCTTGTAGTAGGTCCAGCACCAGGTATTCAGAGATGGATTGCAGGTTCATGGTGGAGTAGTTTGTAGATGGAACAGGCAAGGCTGCTTAAAACATCCTTTGGGGGTGTCAGAAGAAAATAAACCTCTGTGCATGGTAGTGTCCAGGAAGGTATACTGTTAAGAGTGACGGACATGGGATAGTATTCCTGACATAACTGAGTTCTATCTAATGTTGAGAGGACCCTAACAACTACATGCTGTACCTCATCCTCTCTGTATAGAATACTATGGCATTAAATATCCAAATGAAGTTCAAGAAATTGTTACAGTAACACGAACCTGACTTTTGAAAATTCAAATCAAAACAAGTTCATGGGTGTTCCTAAGACTGTGAGAAATAAATTAATAGAGACAGCCTCCATAGTGGCAGCTAAGAATTTGTTTCAGGGACAGACATTGTGGTAAGGGAAAGCTCTATTACTACTTAATACTATATACATTAATAATATTAATGATCTCAAGTAAAATAATCAAAAAGAATAATGCACTACAATCTAGACATTATTAATGCCATTATTGAGTGACATTGCAGGGAAATTCAAGATCAAGTAAAATACCTATCACAAGCAAGAAAAGGCTAGAGGTGATCGTTACATGATATATGAGATATGAGATGGAAAGAAAATCAGATATTTAGGATGTCAAATTGTTTCCACTGTCACATCATCAAATCTTGGCTGTTTTATCCAACAGCACTAGAATATAGTTTTATTATGGACTGATGAAACGGTAACAGAATTTGTAAATTGGAAAAATGTTATAGACAGACAGTAGGAATTATCTGCTGAATCAATGCCACTTCAATTTATCAATTCAGACATGAAATGTTTGAAGATGCTAAATTTATAGAGTCACTCATATGCAATCCAAGGCAAGATAATTGAAATCATCAAGAAATGTTTGACTCATTAAGCATCTTGTTGATTTTTTGTTATAGGTTTCAGCTCACGAAGGGACACACAGGGAAATAAAGAGGTAAACAGCTTACAGTGTTGGGGATAAACAACAGTGAGATCTGAAAAATGTGATGTGACCAAGTTCAAACAGATCTTTTTAGTAGAGATTTGTAAAATTTTAAATTTGTATGTTAAAATCAAGAACAGAAGAGGAGACAACAACTGGACTCATATTCCACTACAAGCAGAAAGATCATGCCAATCCAAACTAGAGTACAAACATATCATTCCTATTCCTTTAAGTAAGGACATGAAAGGATGCAACCAGTGTGCAAGTGAAACAATACATACAGTCCACGTAAGACTAGCTGTTTAGTTGGTCCTTATTTGTGCATTACAATATACAGTAAACAAAATATATTTTCAATAGTGTATTGTGAACCCACACCTGTCATCAGAACAGGAGAGTATAAGGTCGTGTTTAAAATTTTAAAACTCTTGTATGCAGGCCTACTTTTTCTTCCATATGATGGCCTTAGATATCGACTATAATCCTATTGTTAGATATTACAAAAGAATGTAAACGAATGATTAAATGAAAGATAATTTAAATATTTAGCTTACAAGCAAGAAATAAATAAAAAGAAAATAACATAACTGGTAAATAGACTGCGTTTATAGCACTTTTCTAGTCTTACCAATCAGTCAAAGAGCTTTACAAAGCAAGTCTACATTCATCCATTCACACACACGTTCATACACAAAACATAAAAAAATAAAGAACAAAAACATAAATAAATAAAAAACTAAATAAATAAACAATAAAAAAGACAACAGCTAAAAAAAAATGTTTCTCAAATTTTGCATAGGGCTTCTGTTTGTTAAGCAGCAGGATAGCAAACAGGTTGTATTCAGCTCATCCACGTGTTTGATCCGAGCACATCATTTGGGAAAATACTTTTAATATTCCGTGATTGTGGTTTGACGCTGGCAACAATTATGCCCTTTAACTTTTCCTGAAGCCAGTCCTGTCTTTCTCCCACTTGTTTGTGCTCCCGAACGTTGTGCATGAGCTGCACCTCACTGATGGTTCTCTTTCTGTAGAAACAGAAAACACCACTCGAAACTTCAGGAAGATTCCTTCATCAAGAATGAATTTTTTTTTAATTTTGATTGCTCATTATCAATGTTTTAATTTCATTTTTCACCAAAAACTGAATTTACCTCAGTGGTCTAGCTTCGGTGTGGAAACTGACAAGGAAGATTATCAGGACCAGTGTTTCCAAGTGCCTCAAAGAAAACATGTTGAGTAACTGAAAAAACAAAAATTCAGTCAAATAGTGGTCATAAAATTTGTTTCATTGCCTCCCAATATAACATTCAATTTGACTTGTTTGATCATATCCAATAATACATTCAAAAACTCATCCACTGTCATGTCATTCTTACCAGGTTTTCTGTCTTTATATCCAGGAAAGAGAATGGCGGTATTAGCGTGGCCAAGAAGTCAAACCTGTTGATCAGTCTTTCGCGCAAGGAAGGCTCTCTCCTTTATATACAGCGTAGCCCTCCCCTGGTCATCAATGAGCCATTTTCACTGTTGATGTTGATGTCACTTTTCCAATGCATCGATGGGCACAGGCATCTGCATGACACCACCTCCACCACCACTCACTACTAACTCATCTTTCAACACCTCTGCAAAGCTCCCTGTTCGTCACACTGTTTTTCAGCTTGTTCCATTTTCACTCTTCATGCTGAATAATGTGAATTTTGTCATGACCCTTATGTGCAACATATGAAACGCTCTGTGAAACAAATATTGGTGGGGATATCTCTAATTGGATATGTCTCATGCAGATGGACTGCAGTGAAAACATATACTCTCTGAAATGGCAATGACTGTCAAGCTTAATTTATTAGCAACGCAATTTATTTTATGGTTCACCACATGCAAGCATCTAAAGGTCGTGAAGAAGTGCAACTAGGCTTAGAGACCAGTCTAGTGCTGATTAATAGCAATTCTCAACCAAAGAAGAAGAAGAGAGACAGACGGTAGTATTCAGTGTAGGATGTTCATAGAGTCAGGAGCCTGCACCTGCTCTTTGACTGAATTTCTGCAGATCATCATTCAAAGTTCTTTCACACTTGCCAAATTATCTGTCAATGACGAATCTCACCGTAGAACCTGTTGATTATATATCTTGCATCGGCTGTGGAGCTGTCACAAGTATCTCGTCTTCATTGAATATAAAAAAGAACTAGTTATTCACAGTTTAATTAAAAGAGCACAACCATTTTTGGTGCTTTTGGGAGCTGAGACTAAAACTTATTTATTTATTTTACAAATGATCTCATTCAGAAGTCATGAGCTGTATCATGCACACTTGTTTGACTGTGTATAAACTTGCAGTATGAGCGGCCCCATCTGTTGTGTCACACACTATATCAGTAAGAATTAGATTTTGAAAAAGCCCTGCTTTGACAAACATACAGTTAACTTTTTGAATGTGTAGCATTGCAGTTGTATGATGTATGGGTTGTGGATCACCTTGTCACAGTGTCACAAGGTGCATTAGGTAACCATGAAAGACATTTTCTAAATGTGGCAAAGGAATGGCTATGCCATGACTGAATGAATAGGTGCCACAGAAGGACCTATATCTTTCTGTCATTAAGGCTCCCTGCACAATATGCTTTGTATTTACAGTGTCCTCTTTCAATATTGCAAGTTATACTATTTCTTTTTAGGGTGGAGGGTGTTATTTTCTCTTTTGCATTTCAATGGATGACTAAACATCCCAAATCATTAAACACCTTTTTTTTTATAATGCAACAGTTCACCATATAATCTCATGTACAAGTATTACATAAATTATTATTATCGTTGTGTTACAGCACTTGTTCTACATATGATCCCATATGTCAATATTGTATTTTAGTGTCAGACTTCTTACAATCTGAGTAAATAAGATTAACATTTGCGCTTTGAATTGGAAACGTTGCTGATCTGCCACAGAAATCCAAATAAGGATGTAAGATTGGTATAACAGGCCAGTGCACCTGACTCGGGCTGGTCCTCCTCCAGGAGAAACAAAAGAGTACTTGTAGGGCCATAGTTGATGCTGACCTGTGTCTTTATCAGCGTTCTCCATCACACATGAAAACAGCACTCAGCACCGCCTGTGGTTTCATGTGCAGTATACTCAGCCGAGTTGCTCTCATTACCTCATGCGGTCACAATGTGAGCCATCTCAGTAATGGTATGCAGCTGGTGTGCAAGAGGACTTGACAGGGATTGATGGGACGAATTGCACGCAAATCATTAACTTGGGTCACCCCCATGTCACAAAGAAAGTAATGCACATAAAAATTACTCATCTCTTTGAACTATATATAAGTGCATGGGCTGTAAATAGGCTGCCTCTGTACATACAAGATCGTGAAAGCACTTTCATTGATTTTCAGGTGGTTATTTCGTCACTATACTTCCTGTTCATTTAATGTTTTATCTTGCTTTTTGTGTTCTGTTCTATATAAATTAATAATAGAAGTTTAACTCATTTCAATCCAATGTGTGAGATTCTGAATGTATTTATGTTTTTTTGTATATCCAACAAGGAACAGATTCATTTAACTGGCCTCTGTATTGTACATTTAAAGGTATGGAAGGACACCAGGACTATATAATGCTTTCCCAGAAATCTATAAATGGAGTTACTTTTTTCATGAAATGAGGTCACCTCACTTGAAGATATCATGTAACGAAACAGGATATATTTAGATTGTCGACATCATCCAACCTTTGCCTGTGAAACCAAACAAACACATAGAATACATATCTAAATCATAACGTTTGGATAACAATTTATTGCTTATGAAGGAGTTAGAATCCAATACAGCAGTAAATCATTCAGATGTGTGTGTATCCAAGTCTTCTTGGAGCTACTCAGCCGTTTCTTTGCCAAACCAAATGTTTTTCATCCTCCATGAAACAGATTTGCAGAGATACTGTTTGCCAGTCTTGTCAGTGTCATTTTATGTGGATACCCACACTCACATCAATCTATCTCATACTGTTGCAATGTCCATCTGACTACCCGGCACAGGTGGTGGTGGTGTCAAGTTAGTAGTTAGTATCTCTTCACTGTTGTGCACGTAGAACATTGAGTCCACAGACGACAAAGAAAGAGGTCGGCAGGACACGGCCAACACAGAACTGCCCATTTTTTCTTCATTATCATCATAATCACCACTGTCATTCTCATAGAAAACATGATATTTATCAACGTTATAATCTTTGATTGACCCCTTTACATATTCTTTTTCTATTTTTTTCCTTTAAAGGGGAAAATACTCTACTCTGCACATCAGAGCGCAGGTACAGCTGTGTGAAGTCTGATAAACTGCACCATACCATCAAATGGAAACACCCGTATTTCAAAACTCAAACTAAAACTGTTCAGACTAAAGTTCTGCAGGTTTGTTTTTGTAAGCTCAACTGCATGAATTAATGAGGTGACAAAACCACTGAGAGGTTAAGGTGAATAATATTGATCATCTCTGTACACTGCAATTTTCTGCTGAGAAATCTCCAGTCCAGGCATTCATGTGGATGTTACTTTGACACGTACCACCCATCTAAACACTGCAGCAGACCAAGTACACCCCCTCTCCAGTCCCCAGATCTCAAGCTGACTGAGCATCCATGGGATGCATGGGAATCCATGGAGGCCTGACCTCACAACCCGCAGGACTCAAAGGATCCACCGCCAGCGTTCTGGTCCAAGACACCACAGGACTTCCCCAGAGACCCTGTCCCCATGCCTCGACAGGTCAGAGCTGCCCTGGCTCCACAAGGGACACAAACAATGGTGTGGCTGATTGGCAGGTCTGTACTGGCGGTCTGGCGATCCATCCATGTAATGTCAGAGGTCAAGCAGGAAGCAATCAAATGAAATCAAGACAGAAAGAATGGAGTTCAAATTGAAAATAAAAATGAAATTAATAAAGTACTAAAAAAAATGAAAAGGTGGAGTGAGGAAAGTCAGAGCCAAAAAGGTAAGAAATGTTGAGATTGATGTTGCAAAATGTTTTAATGATGTTAATGATGCCAGTGCGAGTGCCACGCAAAATCTCACTAGCTCCAGCGATAATTGTAACAGTCTGGAAAGGAGGAGGAAAGAGTCTGGATTCCAGTGTAGAGCAGGGACAAGAACAGGAGTCTGCTGCTGAGGACGAGCAACACGACGACCTCCCAGCAGGTGATACTGCCAGTGCTATTAATCAGACCACTCACAATAAAAGCAAAGAGCTATATATATCTACGAATCCGTAAAGGACTCTCTGTCAAAATAAGCAGAGGGAGGAATATAGATATTGATATTGCTTTATACAATTCATAAGGGTATATGTTGTGGGAAAATGGGGCTGGTCCAGATCAAGATTTCCAGGGTTGAATGGTCCCGCTCTGACCCTGCTGATCGCTGTATGTTGACCTTGTCTGGACAGCAAAGTAATACAAGTAATAAACATGTAACACTCGACAAAGAAAGAAGCAAAACAAAATCAAATCTGGCAAATCTGAGCAGGAGCTGTGTAGAGAGAGAGAGAGAGAGAGACTGTTTCTGCTCTGTATATAGATAGTTTAATCTATCCAGGGGAAGTTAAGCGTGTACTTGCTCTTTTGTGGTTATGCTCTGTTGGACATTCAAAAAGTGATATTTTCACACCTGAAAGCTCTTCAGTGAAACCTGGTCTATTCTGCTATTGTACATGAAACAGCTTTAGTAGCATTGTTAAGAATGGCAGCATATTGGTAATTGTTAGTGTTGGGGAATTGTACATGCTGTTAAACTTAAAGTGTAAAAAAAGATCTCAACCAGCCTTAGAGGTCAAATAGTCATCATCCTTTGTTGTTGTCTGTTTCATGTCATATTTTCTGACAATTGCGCACCATAATATTAGGTTTCATCCACAAGAGGTCGCTATGATCCAACAGTTCACTGAAGCAGACAAAATCCACTGTAATTCCTCCTCAAACAAGCTGTTAAAATAGCTATTTTTGGAAAGACTTCTAGAATCAATATGTGTACAACAGCACAGAGTTTATACTCAGCACTTCAGTAAGTGATTAAAAAGTGATAAAGCAGAACAATATGAAAGCACAGAAAAGGGTGACCAAATAATGAAAACAGGAGGTTCTACAGTACAATAACAATAAAACCAAGAATAAACACAGAATAATAATCAACAGTTTTTAGTTAGGACTTCAGATTTACGCCCACATCCTGGCCCAGGAGAGCCAGGACATCTATTGTCAGTAAATTTAATAATTAATAGCAGGTGGTCAAGGGATCCACCAGCTCTGGAAACCTTTAATATTATCTGTTTTATGGATGGATGGATGGATGAACGAATAGATAGATAGATAGATAGATAGATAGATAGATAGATAGATAGATAGATAGAATGATCAATCTCAAGGGAAATTTGGGCATGATGGACAGCAGTTTATTAATGGAAACCAGCTCCATGCCAAACTCACAGACCCAGCTCTCCTCAACAGCCTGTCCAGTGTCCTTCTTCTTAATGTTACCTCCCCAGCACACCACAGTAGAGCAGAGAACTGACGAGGGTGAAACACCAATGGTAGTTTCCTACAGATGTTGCAAGACCCCATCCTCCTCAGAAAAATCAGTCGGATCTGCCTCTTACTAAGAGCATCAGTGTCTGGCATCTTGCTATCTTATGGCAGTCAGCTGTTCTATCATATTCCACGATCTTTTATCCAAAACTCTATTGCTCTAATAGTACTCTACAACTGTGCACAGATAGCTCTGGTCAACAGCAGTTGTGCCTTAAGTGGTCATACATTTGTGAAGTTGTATTTTGTACCTATCGTGTGCCCTTTGTAATAGACAGAAGTTTCAAGTAACACCACAAACACCACAACATATCTGCAATAATGTGCCATACATGCAGACAAAGACATTTCAGACTAGGCAAGACAAATTAAACAAGAGAATCAAAAAACTAACTGAGAGTTGGAGCACATCTCAAGTTTTCTCTAATTTTATTTCAGACACGTCATGCATAAAAACTGAATGCTGTTTCTCCATGTTTTTGACTCTGAGGACAGGCAGCAGACCTGTCCCAGACAATGAGAGGTCTGGGTCATTCATAATGGAGCACCAGATCAAAAATGTATTTTGGTAATAAACCATTCAGTGTTTCAGAAAAACAAGAGTGGTATTGCATAATAAAATCTATGACATAGAACAACAGGAAGCCAGTGTAAAGATTTGAGACCTGGACTGATGTGACCCACTCTCCTGGTCTTAGTGAGGACTCTAGCAGAAGCAGCCTGAGTCAGCTTCAACTGTCTGATCAACTTTTTTACAGTCACCTGTGAAGTAATCTAGGAACAAAATATAGAGAATATGGATACGAAAAAGTTTTGTTCTTACACTGATACTATGCTAATTTTGTAATGGTCTTAATGGGGATGTTAAAATGTAGGTCCATAACTACACCAAGATTTCTGGTCTGGTTTGCAGTCTTTAATGTTAGCAGCCGGAGGTGACTGATTTTAATCAGTCTTCTTACTTACTCAGTGCTTTGGACCATATTCACCTGGTGACAAGGCTCAGTCAGGATTTGAACCCAAATGCAGGACACCAAGGCGAAAAGTCCAAAATGAAAGTCTTTATTTAACAATGTGCAAAAATCAAAATTACTCCAACGAGGTAATGGCAAAAACGTGGTGTAACAAAAAATCACTCTGGCGAGGAAATAATCAAACAAACAAAATAAAGAACTGAAAATCGCTGTAACTTAGCAGAGGAAAAAACATGGTAGAAAAAGATAAAGGCTATGTGACAACAAACAGGCAGACCTGACTTAAACACATGGATCATGGGCACGAGTTGATGGACACAGCAGACACGACAAACTGGCACAGGACAGGGGAAGACGTGGACATGAAATACACAAGGTAAGGGATCAGGTGGAAAAAATCAGGGCGGGAAACAGGAAGTGACTAGACAGCATGAGACGAGACATAACTGAAAAAAGTAACTTAACGTTTCTTTTTAGATGTGACACCTGGTAATACAGTTATATAAATCTATGTGTGATTTGCATAATTAGTGTTGTTTTCCACCATTTACACGAGTGGGAGCATGTCGATGTTAAATAGAGGAGGCCCAAGACTGGTGCCTGGAGGACTCCACTTAATATTTTTTTACATTGAGATGTGTAATTATGGATACAAAGTTGTCACTGTCCTTCCAATGTGATTCAGACCAGTTTACAGTTTTTCTCAGTCGCTTTGGTGCATTTCTCTGATCAGAATTAAAGTTCAACCTCCACAACATTTAGTCATTTGTGCACATCATAGTGGCAGTTTCTCATTCTTTCCAACAAATTGCAAATCCTTCAGACATGCATCAGTTGCTTTCATACAATTCTCTGCTGTTTTTTAACATTATCATTTGCTTATGTCATGTCAGTCAAAATGAACTATACTTATTAATGCTGAATAGTCATTCCCTATAAAACTAATAGTCCTCATTTCATTGCTTGAGTCATTACATACAAAAATGTTGAACTAGTTGTCAAAACCTGTCAAGCAAATTTGATAGATTTCTTTATCATTTTATTCCTGAGGCGGGTTTCAATCTGGCAAAAGGTAGACAGTGTGGAAGGGATTGTATTGGACAGAGAGCAACCACAGATGTCCCAGGCCGACGAGGAGGGAATGTTACACTGTGTGCAGCCATCTCAGAAAATGGCCTCCTCACTCATATCCCCCGTCTTGGTCCATACAACACACAACATCTGCTGACTGTGTTAGACACTCTTTACAGGGACATAGTCCCTGAGAATGACAGGGGTCTAACTGGAGACCATCTGAACACGTATGTTGTTGTTTGGGGTAATGTGTGTTTTCACCACTCAGATCTGGTCAGACAGTGGTTTGCAGCATGTGCTTGAATGATTTGCAGTACTGTGTATGTTGTATGTTCAGTTCCAATATGTACTGCAGTATTGTTTACAGTTGTGCACAGCTCTACCCAAAGGCAGTTTCTCCTGTTTGTTGTAAATACATGTGTATTTTTCTTTTGCACGATGCTTTGAACACATTAGAATTGAAAAGAGCTCACGCAGTAAAAATGTGAAACATATGTATTCAGTGTGTTGTTCTCAGTGACCTCACTAAATACAGTAATGTGTAACTTTACTGTAGTTTTCAATGTGCAAACAGTGTATAGTGCTGTCTTGAGCATTTTCAGGTGGTGTCACCAAGATCTGACTTTTTGCATTTGAAAACACTTCCAGAGTAAACTGTCATAATGAAAACATGACTAAGCCATTTGACTATCTTGTTCATAAACAATGGTGTCAGGACTTTTCATTTTGTTGACACTGACACTTTGATTGACATGAATACTTGCTTTTGAGGAATGAACAATCCATTTTGAGCAAGTGAGGCACTTTTGCAGGTTATCAACTGGTTTTGTAGTTTGTACTAATTGTTTTGAGAAATGCACTAACTGTTGTGCAAATGTTAATAGTGATGTGAGAAATGCACCAAAGCGACTGAGAAAAACTGTAATACTGCCCAAAAAGTCAAGTTTTACCTGCTAGATGATAGTGGTGCAGGAGCAATTTCACAAACAGTAAATTACAAAACACACACAATAAGCTAGGTAAGAAAACAAGAAAAGAATTCAGTAATTAATTATATTTTTTCGGGCTGAGAGTGTGTTTTCAATGATTTGATTTATAATGGGAGGTTTGATAAAGGCCTGTAATGGATTGCTATTGCGTTGTCTGGATTATTATTTTTTTATGAATAGCTTAATAAAAGCAGTTTTCAGGACATTTTGGAAATAGCCCGAGAGAAGGTAAGTGTTGACTATTTTCAGTAGATCTGATGCCATGCAGTTACAAACACTTCTGAGAAAGCCTGTAGGGAAAATGTCAAAACAGCAGGAGGAGGATTTCAGATGTTGCACAATTTCCTCCAAGGTTGTATGGTTGACAGGATCAAATTGTGTCATGTTAATTGAACATGTTTTAAGTGAATGTAAAGACAACAAGGCCCCTCTACTTTATATGGAGGAACTGTTGTCTAATGAGAACATTCATTACATGATTTCTTGAAAAAAACTTGAGGTGCTACTGACACAGGTGGGCTTCAACATTAGTAAATTAGACACATGCATCATCACTGTTTTTGGCAATTATGTCAGTGAAGAGGGACTGTCTTGTGTTTGTCACTTCAAAATGATAAATGTGTCTCTTTATAAATGTCATAATTTTGTTTCATTTGTTTTTCACCACCTGCGTTCAGCGTTTCGACACTCTCTTTTAATCATCTTTACCAGCGTGGCATTTGTCCATGGTTCTTTTTTCCTACTTCGAATACTTTCACCTTAGTTGGGGCAATGATATTAAGAACATTTATAATTTTAGAAGCAAAATTATCTACAAGATCATTAACTGAGTCCAAAGTAAGAGCAGGGAGGAGAACCTCTTAGAATAATTCACTGGGGTTTCCTGATGAACTCCATACGTGTGTGAACAGAGAATCATGCGAAAAGAAACACAGGAATTATCAACAAGAACAACATAATTCACTACAATCAATACCAATATAGAATTTTTGCTCAGTGGCAACCATCGGTAAAACACATGCAATTTAGGCTAATGCAGGCTTATGCTTATACACATTTTCAGATTTGCATATGACATTTAAGTACGTTGTATTTAGTAATTAGCTTCTGCAGTTTCAGGTGAAAACTGTCAGATTGCTTAGTCTTTACCTAATAAACCATTTGCCCAACATGCATACAAATATAAATGGCTAAACTAGACAACAGTCATTTGCTCAAATAACAGCTCCTATAGATGGTCTGATTGGTGAAATAAGGCAGGTCGGACAGGATAAACAGTGGTTTCAGTGGAGTGAGTAATGTAGGTTAAGCACGTGTCTGCTTTGAGATGAAGTGAAAAATGTCACAGCAGCATCGTCTGGGGTGAAAACTGAGCAAAAAACACAAGGCAGAAAATCCTACAGCGTGATACTGGCATCCACTTTTAGATTAAGTGAAAAACACCTCCTGCTGGGCTTCTCTAGCATTTCCAGGTACTTGGTGGAAAGTTGAGACTCTGCTCCCATGTGGCTTGATTTGACTGAAACACAAAGGCAGTGAGATGGTTTCAGAGCAAATGGAATTTAAAGTAGAAGAGCTTTATCCAGGTATAAATATAAGAGTGATTTAATTGAACCAGAGAGCATTTCAGCTATCATTGCCGAGCCCTCTGTTTTAAAAGATATAGTGTTGCTGGGTTCACTGTGTTTTCCTATTCATGTCTTACACTTTGCACTTTGTGAAATATACTATTATATTTTGATAGTCTCATACTGCTTGGGAGCATGTGATAGCTTTGGATTACATTTGTATTTATTATTTATATTCATATTTATATACATATTACATTTGTGGAAAAGAAAAGGTTTTTTTTTCCTGCCTTAAGAACAAATTATTGCATTGAATACATATCAGCAACAACACCAAGAAAACACTGCAACAGGAAAATATTTTGTGCCGTGAAGTTTGCTGGAAATAATGTACTTAAAATGCATCCTCATCGAGTTACAGGTGACAGCACTGATGCAGTATTCAGTCATTTCCATGAGGCTGTGAAAACACACTCTATTTACAAAATTCACTATTTTCTTGCTGGAATGAAAAATTTGAGGGCAGCACATTCAACACTCAATCCATGAAACATGTGAAATCGTTTGAATGGATGTCAGGTATACTGTAAGCTTCATTCAGTATAGATACTACACCGGACTATTCTAAAGTGTCTGCTCTTTGATATAGCATGTAGTCCACTCTTGATCAAATAAATATTCACTGAACACAAAGGCGGTCTGACAGCTGCCACTTCTTCAATAAGGGCTTTTCATACTTTTGTTTGGATCTGTGCCACCTAAGTGTTACCTTGATAATCATAATGCGTACTGACTCAAACTGAGCCACTGCTGTGCAAGCAAAATGCCGGAGTTGGCTCACCCACCCTCTTTTCCTGCTGTGTGAGACGCAGGCTGGAGTCCTCACTTACTGGCCTGCTGGACAAACTACACCCACTACCCACTGCAGCAAACTACATAGTCAAATGTTCATACTAGGGCATAAATAAAAGCCAATTTAACTGTGCAGGTGTTCTAGGGATTTGAATTTTGTGTCATAGATGAGTGCTCTTCTGGTTGATTATGGCATCCGCTGCTGTTCTGTTTTACACAACCAGCTGCACTGGTCATGGACTGTAATGTTTGAAGATGGAGTGGGGGACACAAACAGGTCATGCATAAAGTATATTGATGTGAAATTATTAGCACTCTTCCAAAATTCGCTTAAATCACCATCAGTCTATTTCCACGAAGAGCCATCACCACCTACTGCATTTTGCATTTATAAACGTATTCTTAAACCTGCAATAACTGATATTTTTGAGGCTGTGGAAACAAGCTGACATATCATCATCTTTTAAGCTGAAATATTGAACCAGTTTGCCAAGAGCTGGTTATTTACACATCCAGCATTTAAGGAGCAACATTATCATTCAATTCAGAGTCATGTTTCTGGCCACCTGGTGAATACAAGTCTGATATTCACTCTCTCTCTCTTTAACTCAGTTTTGCTTTAGATTTGCTTCTTTTTGGCTCCTCCCACTTATCTCATCAAATGGTCCATTTTCATACATTAATACTGAGCTATAACCAGCATTAAGAATTCCTGGGACTGGATGACAAATGTATTACTTTTATGCCAATCACTCCTCCGAGACCAACACAATGAGTTATAACCGCTGCCTCTTTGTCAATTCATACATTTGTAGTTAATGCCAACACATAAGAAGTTTGGTAAAGGAAGAGTATCGTTTTGTATTAATAGTATTTTAAAGGAGTAGTTTTTGCTTTCTTGTTGAGAATTAGTGCTTTCAAACTATTCAGTTAAAGTCCTGATTTGAGTCTCTATATCCTGCTACAAATATTGTCTCACAATGAATGACAGGTGCTGTTTTGGTTGGTTGGTTTTTGCTTTTAGTTTCAAACCTACATTTTGTACATATGCACAGTACCATTTACCAACTGACCTCAAATCTACAGGTGTATTTCACAGTGGATAAATGCACACATAATCATACCGCCATTGTTTTTTCAAGTGCTGTTTTTAAGCCTGTATCAACATCACAGTAGCACGATCTAACTATAAAATACCCCACAAACAACAGCAAAAAGCAGATTAGCAAGGCGTTGTTTGAGATAAAAAGCCCTCAAGACTGTTCTCGCTGGTGTTGTGCATCACATATTGATTTTCTCTCAAATCTATTTACAAAGATTGTTGCCTTGCTCGGAGCCCAAAATGAAATTCATAGGAGTCCAAATGAAATTCATGGAAAAATACTGGCTCCAGATTGTAATTAGTTGTGATCAGTGTGGTTAACGTGAAAAAACAGTTTAGCGTGATTGATTTTCTATCCTCTCATGCTCTGTAACTTCCCCTGTCTTTTTAAGAAATCAACATATTCCTACAATCCTGAGCGCTGTATGTGCATCAAACATAAAGCTGAGCCACAAGGGACCTGACAGCCCCAATTTGCCAGGCTTAAATAATACAGCAGGGACATTGCTTATATACATGTTTAAATTCATATAGTAACTACTATGTAAAAATATTTGATTTGCAAGTTCCAATTTAGTACATTTGTTTGGCAGTGTTTGGTTGGCTCTCTCCTCTGTTTACACTCCTACACTGAACAAAGCTGAGAGCAGATGCAGCAAGTGCATGATTCATCATTTGAAGCCTTGAGCTTTTGATCATTTGAACATTTATGAATTTTAAAGTGCAAACATTTGATACTCTCAGTGCGTTTGCAGCTTAAATAAACAGAGCTTCCTGTCAAATGGCTTGTGGAGCACACCTCGCTTATAAATGTTTGTGCCATTCCTTCAAAAGCAAAATTTATCTAAATTTCTTCTGTGCAAAATTTACTCATGTAAAGTCCTGACACATCCTTTTCAATGGGAACGGAAACTTCTTCTCTCTAGCCAATGAATATTTAATGCAGAGAAAGGTTGCTTTAATAAAATAGTGTGCAGGCCAGTCAAAGACATGTTGGACCAAGAATGTCTTGGGGGAGCTTCTGTTGCCTCTGTGAGAGGAAAATATCAGCCTGTGAATACTAAAAGGGACAATAACAAAGCAGGTTGACAGACAGTAAGAAAAAGAGAAGGAAGGAGAGATTCATCTGCATATTTATGTGGGAAGTAAAATCACTTTGGAAAGCTAATAATTTTGTTTTCTGTAGTCGCTCTCTGCGGATTCTGCCAACATCTATAATTTTCTCATAGGTTATAATGTGCAGCTCACAAGTCTCTGCCGTCACTTTGCTCTGGTGTCACGCAATAAAAACGAGCAATGAGCTATTAAAGTGTGGTCAGCAGCCTTGTTTCAGTCTCTGCACAACACTGTGCTATGTGCATAGACTGTATAAAATATGGACGTAGTGTCCGTGACGTCACCCATAGGTTTCTGAAGAGCAAAAATGAAGCAAATCGTAGTGTGTTGCCATCTTGGTAGCCTACCTCCGGTTACTCCAAATATGGACAAAGAGGTGGAGCGAGGGCGGAGCTGAGGCGGGTGGAATGAACGCTATTGGCTGAAAAAAGCTGCTTTATTCGAAATAATCAAACTAGCTACGGCTAACCAGCTAGGTTAAATGCTAAATATCGTTGCTAGTCGGCTAACCCCACGACGATCTCTTTCCCAAACTCAGTGACTAGAATTAGCCGGGGTGTCGCCCTTTAGACCGTCAGTTCAAAGCTGTCAATCAAAGTGGTGCCACTTAGATTGACAGCTATGAATTGTGCATAATGATGTATGCTGTATATTTTAAACGAACGCCTTATAAAAAAATCCCCCCCCCCCAGAGTTGTCATGGAGTAGAAAAACAGCTTATGAAGTCTCATACGCTGTTTTTCTACTCCATGAGTAGCCATGTTTTGAACCAGGCTGTAAATATGTTTTTTTTCTGTCGTAAAATCGGACATTTTAACATGGGGCTCAAATGTAATTGACTCACTTCTGCAGCCTGCTCTAGCGGTTATTCGAGGAACTGCAGCTTTTTTGCACTTCCGCATTGGCTTCATTTTTCAGTGCCGGAGGTTGCCGCTTGGCTATGTGCCATAGGATGGAGTTGAGCTAAGATTCAGGTGTGACTCAACAGGGACGAGGACACAAGCACAGACACACAGGCAGGATTGGTTACGTTATGGCACAAAGATAAGGGTAACAATACCAGAAAGGCTTGGCAGGCAGACTTTAACCCTCACTGGAGGTATGACAGGATGCCACATTGCGAACGGGACCTCAACATAACATCTTGGCACCGCGACTCAAGACTTAAAAGTCGCCACCTGTGGAAATTCAGAAATGTTCAACTTTGTGTCCTCTGGGAGCAAAAACCTGTAGAAAACCAATCACACTTGTCTTTACTCTCTCATGAAACTCAACTCCTTCACCTAATAGTACTTTAAATAAAAGGGAGGGAAACCAGGTCATCACAGTCAATAGCTTCCAGATACATTGTGATCAAACCTAAATGAGCAACTGGGACTTAATAAGAAGAAAAGCAATCCATGAAAACACATTGCCCAGGGAGTTAAATGCTTGGCCGTGTACCAGTGTAGTGGCACTAGGAAAAAATAACTGCATAATCAAAGCTGAGTGTCAATGTTAGACACGCCAGCAATCCAGCAATCCATATGTGTGAACACAGAGAGGAGGCCATAACATGGGTAACAGGTGACAGGCGGCGTGCCAGAAACGGCTGGTATATACTGTACTGTACGCTGCGTTCGTGTCACATTATTCAGACCTTATTACGGGCAGTCAAATGGGAAACATGTGAGCCTCCTGGTTGTAGAATTTCTGACAGCTGAAATATCCCACACTTGGCGAAAAGAATGACATGCGCGTCCTTGAACCTGTGTTTAAGCCTACATCACCAACAGTTACATCTAAATGAAACATCAACACTATTACAACTCAGTTAATTCAAAGTCAACTATATGCTGTTTGTGTTTGTTTTAGTCTTTTAACAAATATGCAGCACGTCTAATTTATTATTCAGATGGTGTGACTAGAAGAGCAGCAGTGGGAGTATTTGTCTGGAATGAGACTTGAACAAGTTTCCTGTTCCTCTCACTGTGCTGACATTAAGTGGAACAATGACTGGTAGAGTGTGGGTGGGGTTACTACTGTAATGTCCTCACAGTATCTCTAAATGGTGCATCAGAAAGCTGCTGATGGAGTCCTCACCGAAGCCTGGAGAGTGGATGACATCAGTCCATGTCTCAGATCTTTAGACTGGCTTCCTGTGTGTGACCTGTCTTTAACATATTACTCTTGGTTTCTAAAGCACTGAGGGGCTGAAGGGCCAAAGCCGTCTGCACCTGCTGAGGAGGCTGAGGTCCTTTGGAGTATGCAGGACTCTACTAAGGACTTTTTATGACACTGTGGTGGCGTCTGCACTCTTCTATGCAGTGGTCTGCTGGGGAGGGGGGAGCACAGAGAGGGACAGGAAGAGACTGAACAAACTGGTCAGGAGGGCTGGTTCTGTCATGGACTGCTCTGTGGACTCCATCGAGGAGGTGGGTGAGAGGAGGATGTTAGCCAAGCTGACATCTATCATGGACAACCCCTCTCCCCCCCTGCATGAGACTGTGGGAACTTTAAGCAGCTCCTTCAGCAACAGACTGAGACCCCCACCCTGCAAGAAGGAGCGCTACCGCAGGTCTTTCATACCCACTGCAATCAGACTCTTTAACACCTCGCTATAGTCAATAACTGCATTTAAGTGATGACTGCATTTTCTCTGCATCTTCTCTGCTGCACACTGTAAATAATGTAATATCTTTTTCAGTGCAATAACATAGAAATTTCTATGCAATAGCATTCATAGCATCTTTATTCTCATATGAATATAGAATGTTCTATTACTTCTGGATGCCAAAGACAAGGAAAACATGTAACATAGTGTAAATACTTTACCTCACTTGTCACTTTATTGTCTCTATGTCACTTATTGTTTCTTGTTTTTTTTTATTACTGCCTTATTTTTTAACTAGCCACTTTCTGGTATTTATTTTTGAGTTACTGTTTACTGTTTGTTTCTGTTGCTGTGACAAGTAAATTTCCCCTAAGGGGGATCAATAAAAGTTATCTTATCTTATCTTAGGGCCAAAGTATATTTTTGACCATATCATTGCGAGTCGTCCGTTGTCAAAATATGTCAACATATCTGGGACAAACTTGCAGTAAACTCCTGATTCGAGGTCTGTTCACGCTTCTTTTAAATCAGGGCTTTTGTTTGCAGCTGCGTTAACTGAGTTTAATTTGGGACTATTCATATCCTGCAACTGCACTGCAATTTATATTCTCCTGTTCCCTCTGTTTCATTCTGTTTTATTTTACTCTTTTATTTAAATGTGTCTTTTTATGTTGCCTTGGCTGTTTCTTAATGACCTTTATGTCCAATGTTAAGCACTCTGAATTGCCTTGTTGTTGAAGGGTGATATACAATAAGCTCGCCTTGCCTCTCGTAATGATCCTTCATTAAATGGTGTGGCGCTAAATGGTTTTGGCCTCTCAACAGCTTACTTATAGCTAAAAATAAAAGGCATTCTTTCTGCAGCAACTTTTTTAAGGATGTGTCAAAGTTGCAAAGCACTTTGCTGAGTCAATACATTTCTTGACAGAGTAACGAGAGGACAAAATAGCCTAAAAAGCGTGAAACACAAAAAGGCAATTAAAGCAGGAATCAAGCAATTAATTACAGCGAGTACAATTTTGAACAACAATACAAGGCGAGGGACTGACCAATTTTGGATCAGGGATAAAAATTGATTACTCAAAGCTCTGAGAATGAAAAAATAATAGAACGAAAAAAGCCTGTTATATCATAAATTCAACTCCAAAACTAATATGCAGCCAGAGAAGAGAGGCTACAATCACTGTCTCACTTATTTTGGAGTTTGCTCGGGGCCCTGCAGTGGCTGCTTTGGCCGGAGCACAGGGAGCTACGATAGTCTAGACGAGATGAGATGCATGGATGGATAACCTTCTCAAGGTCTGAGAAGGAGAGACAGGGGCCTATTTTGGAGACGCATTGGCTCAAGGCTCTATGTGCAGCAGACCAGGTTTGACTGTGGTCTTTGAAAAATGATTTGGGAGGACGTGATTGCTTTTCACTCGGAAGAAATCAAAATCTGAGGGATTCTTGAAGCTATGAACTATGAGCTACACTTAGTGTCTGTTTTCTGTTAACATCTTGTCTCACTCATGTTTAATTATTAACTAACACAGCATGCTTTTGCTGGGAATAAAAGCAATTTGTTATGGTGACTACAATGCTGAACAAACAGGAAAATGAAAATAACCATTTGGCTATTATGCAAACATATGTCATGCTTATACTGTACATACATTCATATATGCAGCACTTGTATAATGTCTTGATATTCACTCACTGTATGAAATAAAAAGTATGGGAGCACATCCAACATTTCTTCCATTAAAAGTGTTAAGATGTTATTAATTATTAACAACCTGCATGTTGGTGGCTGACATTTTTCTTAACTTTACTTTCAAAAGACCTGCGAGGGCTTTGCTTAACCATTAGTTATTTAATCTGATTAAAATGTCAGAAATGTTCTGCATTCCTGTTTTAATTATTATCTAATAATTCAGACATTTCTCTTCTTTCTGTTCTCGAGGCATTTGAACCTCCAACCATTCTTCCATTTATGTGTGAGAAAATTAATTTCTTAAGCAAGAATCCCAATTCATTTTCAGTTCATTCAGTTGACTCAAAGCACCTTAAAAAAAGTAGCCTCCCTGTTTGTGACCATTTGAAGAACATAAATAACTCAAAGGTTAGAGAAAGATACTTTGAAAAGTGAATATAAATCTATACAGATTTCCACAAACTTTATTTTTTACGGTTTACTTAAAGAATAGCTTGACATTTTTGGAGATGAGAGTAAGACGAGAAGATCCATACCAATCTCATATTTGACTCTATTGCTAGCAGGTGGTTAGCTTAGCTTTGCATAAAGACTGGGAGCACTGAGAAACAGCTAGCCTGCCTCTGTCTGGAGGTAAAGATGAAACCTTATGTTGACTCCAGGAAGTTACTGTGCCTGGCCAAGAAATAGTCGGGTCCATAACCCTTTAAAACCAGAACATATCACTATTATTGTTTTCATGGTCTCGTATGTCCATGTCCACACAGTCCAAAACAACTAAAGCACCATTGTACAGAATATAAATATAAATGTATTTACTGCTAATAGAAACTACTGTGCTACTATGCTGAATGGACATTAGTATGAAACAAGCAATGTGTCACCATTTGTCTGTGTGCTGATGTAGGTGCAATGTGAGCGTAATGTGCATGAGGTCAAAAGGTCAATGAACTGTAGTGTAAAGAAGGAGGTGAATGCATGGAGTTACTGACATTTCAATCAGCTGTGGCCATCACAGTCTCCATTGTTACCGTAAGTGCTCTACAGTCGTGGCCTGTAATCACCTGAATTGTGAGAAAGATTGAAACACAAAGTTTTATTTATTGTATAAAACATACACCATGTGTTGCATTAAAAAAAAACAACTTCAGCTAAAGGAGCGTTTTTCTGTATTGGAAGGAAATTGGACAGGAAATTGGCCTCTAACTGTGCAGGTCAGTTTAGCTGCGGGGGTTTCAGTTCGGCCTTTTTTTATAGGTGAAGCTGAAATAAAGAGCGATAAGAGGTTATTTGCAGTTCATGTTTGAGAGCCTTGCAGGAAAGAAAGAAAAAGCTGGCAGTGCTATACGGCGCTAACAAGTTGTGATTCCCAACCTGCAGACTCGAGCAGGTGACAGAGATGAGTGCTGAGGCTGAAATAAATTGCAGAGCTGTCAACTAGAATAAACCACAGAGCTTACTGGCAAACTGTCCCCAACAGTTTGAGCACAGACGCTGCTCTGTGCATGAGACTTACATCACCACGGATGGAAAATGTCTTTCCTGGAGTCCTCCCAAGATAATGCCAATACGTTCTGTCTGGTGCAAAACTATTTTTCAGAAATATGTTTCAGTGCCTGTTTTTCCCATAAACCAAGACTGAGAGCTTTATCATCTCCAAGAGTTTCTAGATTAGTCAAATACCAACTATAAATCCCAGCAGTTAAGCTATTTTAAGAGAGTATCCTCCTCTTACCAGATTGGGAAACATGCAAAACTGAACAGGCTTCAAAGGAAGTAAATGACAGCCACTCATATTCAGCGCAACCCAGTAATCCACCTGTAATTTACAGCCAGATGGCAGCCGGCACTGGAGCTTGAAAGTGTTCTACTTTGTTGGAGGCTGCATGAATAAAAATTGTATCAAATTGTTTTGATTGATTGGAGTCTGAACAAAATGTAAGAGGGGTAAACAATGACCAAAGGATAAACACAGAGCAATAAAAGAATAGAGCTTTACCCTGGAGAATCACAGTTTTGGCAGACTTAATTATGTCTGTGTGCCCATCAGCAAAATTACAGTGACAAGAGCCTATAGAGACACAACATGGCTGCTTAGTACAATCTTTTTGTTGGTGAGCGACTGCAATATAACCCTTGATTGAATACTTATATTTGGAAGATGAAACAGACAGAAGACTACTGATGGTGCATGCAGGTGTCACATGATCACACTTGACCTACAGTAAAATGCAAGAATAACACTCATTTGACATAGACATTAGAATTTGAAATGGACGTATAAAGAAATAAAAGAAAGAGAATGCTGCAAAGTGTGTTGGCCTGGTTTATAAGCACGCTCTTTCATTTTTCACTACACACATAAAAAGCGAAATGAACATACTGTGTCACAGATGTTAGGCAGAAAGCTTGTGCGCAAGATGTAAATGTGCAGTACAATGCAAAGGCTGAGCATATGCTGAGGTCAGAGGTCGCCATGCTGATGGTCTGTGTGTGGGTTAGTGAGGATCCTTCATAATCCTACAAGCTCCATCGGAGTTGGGAGCATAGGTCTGACTGCACCAGTCTCTGTCCTGCTATACAGTCGTGAGCAGAGCTGTTCCTGGACCTGTTGCTTTCCACAGCACCAGAGCAGAAAGTGTTCAGACCCCCAGAGAGCTGTCTGAGCTAGTAAAGCCTTTGCCTCTCTCCATAGTGTGTGTGTGTGTGTGGGTGTGTGTGTGTGTGTGTGTGTGTGTGTGTGTGTGTGTGTGTGTGTGTGTGTGTGTGTGCGTGTGTGGACCACAGACCTTCCAAATCCACACTCATCGCTTTAGTTTTGCTAATGTTCAATAAGAGGTTTTTGGCCTCGCACCAACAACTTCAGGTAAACACTGCTCGAGCCCACATAACGAGAGCTAATTGAGTCGTGATTAAGTGTTTAAAAACCAAACACACTGTTAAAGCAGCTGGAGATACAATGCATGTGTTTAATAGTGCTCTTAAAATGAAGTCTGAAAAACAAAGACGAAAGAAAATTCTCTCTGTCTAGATGGTATCTGTGCATACATTTGTAAAATTAACCAGGCCTGTTATCATAAGTGCTCCATAAAGTGTCATTCACTCTGCTCATGCAGCATTAGATGCACTAAACACACTCATGGCTTGAACCACTAAGGCATCTGCTGAGACCCACACATTTGTCCCAGCCTATGGTTTGACAACCCCACACTTGCACTATGAAATAAAATTCATTATGCATGTCTTTACAGTTTTTTTAATCTTTAAAGGGTGTAAGTGAATAATTTTCTTTGGAGGGAACCCTGGCTTTTGAGATTAGGCTCCCTACAGCTCCAAAAGAATTTTAAATTTGAGAAACTTGCATGCGCTAAGTGACTGCAGCCTCCTGTACACACTGCTATCAGCCCATACCTTTGTTCTCAATGGTATCTGAGCTTAGGCCACAACTTTCCTCCAGGCCTGAAGTCAACAAAGGCAGGATTTAAAGTTTTGTTCAAAGGTGATGTGTGCAGAGGCTGTTTTCTGGGGAAAATGAAAAATAAAAAGTTTACAGTAAACCCATACCGCTTCCAATATGAACAGGGCTTAAACATCACGACGCAATTAACATTCAAAGCGTTGCTTAAATCTGTGAATGATCAACTTTGTATTCCGTGTTGGGAATCGCAGGCACTTTTCTCACAGATCTCAGTCAGGAAAATCATTATTTCTACCACAGAGCGGAAAAATAATGCATCAATGACAGGTATTGATCTGAGGATACTGCAAAAGACTAAGAGGTGTATCGGAGCATATCAATTCATTAAACTGACTTTGATGTCCACCATTATGGAGGTCTGACCTCTTTCGCACGTAAGTAATGTTTGAAAGTCACACATTGAGTGAAATATATCAAATAACCAACAATTTGTGAAGCAACTGAAGAACTGATTAAAACTCAGCTCATTATTATAAAATGTTATGTCATCATTTTCATAATAACTAAACTTTATTGGATGTAATTTTTACTGATATCCAATTAAGACAACACTTAATTCAGGCCATTATTTATTTCATATTCATTTATTCATTATTGAATACTTTGGAGCTCCACCCTGGAGAGTCATATTTCCATTAGTTATATTTATGTAAAATAATTATCAGTCTTGTTTGTAATTAAACGTCACAATTATAGATTTTGTAGGTTCTAAATTTTGAATTCAGCCTCTAGTTGAAGCCAAGTTGTGTCACTGTCATCCTGCCTGCAACTTTTATGGTAAAAGATAAAACATGTGCCTTTATATTTTCTGTGACACTTGTCAAACTGTGTTTTCTGAAGCTGAATACATCAGCTGACAAAAAAAAAAAAAAAAAAAAAGCGTCTTTTCTGCAAACATTTGTCTCATTCTGCTGTGGTAGAATGATTTGGCTGCAACAGTCATAGTAAATTTCCCACCTCTGGCTGTCCTGTCAGCCACTAGTCTTCACTGCAGTAATAAATCTGGAGAGGGGGCTTTTATGTCAAACATGGATCTTATTGGCTTGATACATTTTAACAGCAAACCAAACGTCAGGGAAAGTCTAAGTCAAGAGATGAGTCCTTTCAATGCAGCAGATGAGAAACCTTTATTTTACAAGATTCTACAAAATTTGTGCAGGCATGAACAATGAGCTACAGTAAACCCGTAATCCTTACTAACATTGGTTAAGCATGACTAGGAGGGTGTAATTGCAAAACTCAGAGGGACGTAATAATTGCATACACACAGCTGGGATAATCCTGCCTGCTCTATAATGTGCTCCAGAATGTCTATTGTAATTGGGCATACACTATGAATTATACACAATTCCTGATTATGCACAGTGCAATGTAAAGACTGAAAGCAGTAACTCACACATGAGAGTTGTCTGCAGCAATGAGTCAGCGTATTAACGCTCTGTAACAGGAAAACTTTTAAGTTCCACCGTTTATTCTATTAAGAATGTGTGTTATCAGCCCACCTATGCCGTCTTATTCATCTTTTTTTTTCCTGGATTTTACCAGGTCAAAGCTGATGTCAGGCCAAGCCTTCAGGTTTTGAGTCTGCACCGAGTCAAATCTTACAACTGTCCAAGTCAAGTCTACATAATTCTCAGTTCTGAAAAGAATTTAACATTTAATAGGCCATTACAAAATTTTAAAACATTTAAAAGTTCATGTGACCATGACATAAAACACACGACTAGAAGTATTTACAAAATTAAAATCTTCATCGTCTGTGGTATTTTGTCCATGACTTTCCCTAAAAGAAGAACGTGTGAAACTCAGAGGGCATTTTTAAGAGCAAAGAGACTCTGCTTTTAAATGGTAGCCCACAAAATGTGCACTTATTAGACATCCCTGATAGAAAATCACATTTTAATGTGGTGTGGCCACTGGAGCTGCAGTGAATATATGGAAATTGTCTTTGTAGCGAAATGTACTACTGTAATTACGATAATGGGCTTTTCATCCTCTCTAATTTCATAAATGCATATGCTCATTATGTAACCTGATTCCAATATATGGAGGCTTGCACATAGAGAACTGCACACCACAGATTGAACCAGTCTCTGACTACAGGGAACGGAAGAGATTCACAGCTTAGGGAAAAGTAAGGGGGACTTTCCTTGTGACTGACTTTCTTATAATATGAATTCCAATTACACGACATTAAATAAAAAATTGTCATACTGAAAAGAAGACTCCTTATCTTTCTGTTATAGTGTGGCACATGTGCAGTTTACAAAGACAAAGGTGACAGATTTACTCCTAAAACTCTTCTTACCCCTCTTAATTTCTTAAACAATGGCTCTTTTCAAGTATGCTTCACTTCTACAAGAGAAAAGGGTTTGAAGAGGAGGACTAACCAGTGAGTTTGCACATATGTAATGCTGTCTCATGCAAATTTGGCTGAGGTTGCTAGAGTGTAAACTTCCCCGAACCGAAGCAGGACAGAGGCTCTATTGTTACTCTAAATTCTGGCATAGCAGCATCTCAGCTCCCACAGGATGGATGTTCCAGTCTTGAGCATTTATTTTTCTAAAGAAACCTTTAATCCCCTATTTGCCATTGCAAATGACATTATAGGTTACTGCTACAGCCAGGCAGGACGACATCTGCAGCTCAGGTTAGAGCAGATAAACACCTTGTTTAATCCTTTCCTCATACTTGTTCTTTTGTGTTTTTGGTGTTGAAAGGCTGAAAAAGTAGACACCACCCACCACATGTTTCTTGCTTTGAATCGAACCCCATTCAAATAGTTTGAGCCATTTGGGATGAGAAGAGTGGAGGACATTGAGGTGCTGCTTTAGAGCTTAAGACAAGAAAATGCAAAAGGAAACAGAAGCCACATGAAGGACATTTTTAATCACTGTCAGCTGCAGAGACATGCTTGCAGGACTCATATATAATGTGAGCTAAAGATGACAGTTGTGTAATACAGAGTAAAATTACATGCAAGCTTAAATCACTGCAGACACAGGTAGCAACTGGGCTCATTTTTCAGTAATTGTTGTTCATCTGTGTCGCTGATGGTCACATCTACACAGTAATCTAGAACACATGTGCCATACATTACATTATAATAGTCCTGGGATATGGTACACACCACCTTTGTGAGAGCTTTGTGATGAGGCTGTCAGAGCTGTTGATTGGAGTTCAAATGAAATTAAATTGCTTTTTTTTTTGTCTGCTGCATCTTACATCTGCTCTGTAAATCACTTGTCTTATGTGTCTGGTGATTTCCAGCCACGAAGGGAGGACCCAAACGCAGACAAACACACACAAGGCGAGGCAGGTAGGATGAAAGGAAACTCACTCGAGGCAGTGGTTATGAATGGGCTTACAGTTTGGCAACAGGATGGCAGTAAACAAAGCACAGAGGGTCAGGAACAGCTAACAGATCAGAACACGGGAAGGGGAACAGATGGCTTGCTGCAAAGGCTATGAGGAACAAATCATCAACGTGACAGGTGAGGAGTGGAAATGGGACGGTTATATACTGCAGGGCTGATGAGGGAAAGTGGAAACAGGTGGATGTGGGAGTCAGGTCAGTGGGACAGGTGGAAAAGTCTGAGGGCATCTGGTGGACAGGTGCAGAATGGCAATGAGGCGGCCTGGGGGTGTGGAAATGTGGCTGGTGGGAGGCAGAATGTGACAATATCCTTTGAGAAAACCTCAGAAACCAAAAGGGAAATTTATATTCTATACTTTCTGTTTTCATGATATAGTAGAGATGGAGACCTTATTCTGAATACAGCCAATCAAATCTGGCATAAAGCAGTAACATCAGTGTTGTATCATAGGCAGAGCACATGGTTGCACTGAGACACACAGCAGCCTCCTATATGAGAGCAACAGGCTGAACAATACACCTGTTACGGACGCTGCTCTGGCCTCCATAGTTGTATGTGTTTTCTTCTCTGAACCTGAATCTGAATATTTTATTCAGTCTATGCTCTGAACCTAGTGATGCCTCCTGTCTGTCGTGCTGGCTACACCATCCCCATGTTCCAACGGCTCCTCCTCCTAGGCCTCGATTGGTGCTGCACTGGAGAAGGAGGACCAATCGTGGCCGGCCAATCTGGAAGCCAGGCTATAAATGCTTTGCAGGCCGGTCCAACAGGGCGACTGACTGGTGGTGGCAGCTCGCCTTTGTGGTGGAGATTTCCACATTGTGAATTGAGACTTTGAGTGCTTGTATCTGTGAATTGAGGCTTTGATTGAACTTTTCCTGTGTTGTGCAACCTTTTGAAGTGTGGCCAGGTTTTAGTTTTAAAAACCGATTAACAGTCTCCTCATGTTACTTTCACTTAGATTAAACTTTGTAGTAGTCACACTAGGTGCAGGGGTGCTGTTCTATTGTTGTTTGGTTTTTAGTTAGTTAGATAGTTAGGCTTTGTTTTCCTTTGCTTTGATTAAGGTAGAATTATAGCTCGGTAGTGAGTCCTCCTTTTGTTATATTCTGTTTTTGATTTGAGCAGCACCCGTTAGCCCTCTCCCTTGGTTTCTACAGTTTGTTAATTTGCCATTCAATTACTTAACTTACATTAAACTACTGTCACCCTTTACTACCTGGGTTTTCTTTGTGTTGCTTCCCTTTCCCAGCGAGCCGGGTCGTAACAACACCACATTCCATACACAACTTTCCTGCTGAAGTCTCCTTAACTAACTTACAAACATGAGCACGTCTGCACCATAACTTGTTGAATGAGTGATCAAGCAAACAATCACCGGGGAAAAGTGCACCGCTAATATCAGCTGTAGGCAGCTAATTAGCTGCTCAGCTGCAGCACATTAAACAGCATGTAAATATATCTGCAAATGTCACTTCGATCCTGTTAGACGCTGGTGTGGTCCTCACTCTTCAGTACCACTAACAACACACTGTCTGCCCATATAGACTACAGCTCAAGTCTGTTTACTTTGCCTCTCTTTCCCTTCGGTGTCACACCGGCACTCAGCAGGCTGCCAGCTGCTGTCAATCAAACTCAGACATCGACCTGCTCCTCCAGCCTGCTGAGATGGAAAGGAGCATTTTTGATAGTTACCTTTTTTTCTTCCTTTTAATAATAAAAAAAAGCAAACTAATAATACATTAAAAGCACACTGACCAACATAAGAGATGCCTGAATGTGAGTATAATATTTGAGGGTATAGCAGTGGTGTGTGTTGTTGTATTGGTTTGCATTATCTTCTACAGGCGTTCATGTTATTGTGTCCGCCAGCTGATGTGTTGTCCCTGAGTGAAACCTTGAGGATGTGAGCACAGCAGTCTTTTCTAATTTTTTTTTTCAACAAATCAGAGCTTGAATAATGACCTTAGTGTTTTCTGCTCGGACCTCGAGCTGCTCAGTGTGAAACACACAGCCGCAGGCACAAACACAAACTCACAGAAGAGAAACACACACAAGCTTTCATTTTTCCATGTGCCTTGCAGACACGACAACGATGGTCAAAACCGTGAGGGGTTACAGGTTTTCATTTGTCCCCAGGCTGAAAGAGAAGAGCTAGATGTTAGAATCTAACAGACTCTGTAGGGCTGGAGGTCAGGCTGCACAGCCAGAAGATTTCTCTAGGAATCTTACAGAGAAATATACATTACACTACAGGCTCTGTGTCATAGTTCTGAAGTTAGGTTTCTGTTTAGACTTCGTTTTTGTTCTTCCTTAGTTTTGTTGTTGCACTCCGCCATGTCATTGTTTCTGTGCAGTCCTGTCATGATGTTGTCCTGTCCTGTCACATGGTGTTGTTTAGTTCTGTCTGATCTAGTTCTGTGTTTTGGTTTCTGTTCTGTCCATCTCATTTCTATATCCAGTGTCTTGTCTCCGATTCATGTCACCTACCAGCCACACCCTCCTCATCAAGTCACCTGTGATTTCTGTTCAAGTTAATCACCACTGCACACTACTTAAGTGAGTTGTTGTCTTTTTGTCTCTTTTCATGTGACGTTTCACGACCACGCCTCTCTCCATGTTCACGTCCATGTATTCCCTTGCCTAGTCGTGCCTGTTTTCTGTTTGGATTTTGCCAAGTCTTGCCGTGAGTTTTGTTTATACTTCATTTATTTTCTTTAAAGACTTTTTTGCATTTTGTGTGATGCGCCTGAGTCCTCATCCACCCGCCATGACACTCTGTGTATCATCCTTTCATTGAATCATTGAATTCAAACTGGAAAACAAAAAAAAAAAAAGTTAGAATAGGATGAAATTCTTTTTTCTCCTTGACAGTCAGCAAAGCAAAAAAAAAGAGGAATATGATTATATCCCCGGCAAACGTTGGTCGGACGGTGACGTTGGTCAGAATTGGTTCCTTGCTATGAAGAAAGCAAATGCTTGTGTCTCTGTTTTCTTTTAATATGACATTTGACTGACAATGTAATGGCAGTGAAATGGTTGTGATCAAACATCCACTCCTTGCACAAAGTTTTACTCCGTGACTCGCAAGGTCAGCATTAAATACAAGTGTAGAAAAAGGCCATCATGAAATGAAAGCATTTTGACGAAAAAATGTCAAGCATGAAATAACATTTAAAAATACCGATAATGTTGATAAAATAGTCATTTTAATAATTTTCACAAATGATTTATATAGTTTCCACAATTTATTCATGTGATTATTTAATTCTAAATGACCTATTATGTACTTCGATACAGTCCAGTGCAACAGAAACCAGTAATGTTTTAGGAATCACCCAAAGGAGATGAAGCACTAGTTAACACTCCCCGGCCTCTGGGGAAGTTATTACCTTTCGCCTACAGTATACACTATAGCAGGATTTAGCTTAACCAGCGTTTTAATGGAAAACGACAAGGGAGCTTGCAATGTATCTTATCCTTAATAAGCCTCGCAGCATCTAGTGTGGTAACTGTGACAAACTACGAGGGGGCCAAGTGGACACTGCACAGGACTGAATCAGTCTTATTGCCAGACATGTGTTTTACACTCATTAGTTGTATCTACATACATTTTGCAAGTAAAGTAACAAATTGTTTTTGGATGTTCCTTTAGGGATAATCAATAGAAGAAATGTGACTGGAAATGAGGGGAGAGCAAGAACAGATAATAACATAGGTCCCGAGCCAAACACCACCAGGATGTCCAACAGTCCATCCATATCCATATGCTTATATTTCTTCACTTCTTGTGTGTTAATGAATGGGGAAGCTTAGAGGGAGCATGACACTTTTTAATAAATCTTATTCATCCAAACCCTTTTATTTACTTGCTTATAAACACATCTGACATAACAGAATATTTGATGATCTTTACTTGCTCTGTCTAATGTTGTTAACAGTATCATATAACTGTGTATTGTTGTGTACCACAGTTTCTGTTTTGATGCTTCCTCTTAGAGGGGAGCAAGAGTCATATCCTTCGCAGAGTGGCTTTAAAGAAATGGCAGAATTACAAGGACAATAAACTGAGAACTTTATAAAGCTAAGTGCCATGCAGTGAAAAAGGCTGTTGGCAGATGCTCATCATAAACCACACTGTTTGTTTGGGGCAGATTCATCCCCTTGTGTAAAACTGTGCTTTGTGCCACATGTAGGAAGTGGATATTCCAACAAAGATGCAGTACAGACCGTGGAAACACTGGGGTGAATACAGAAAACATAATAAGCATAACCCCAGATGAACAGTGTTATTGTGCTGCGTGGAAGACGCCACAGCTGAGCTCTCATACGGGCATACAGATAAGTGATGCCTCAGGGTGGAGGAGCTGCCTGCAAACAAGTGGTGCTCACTGGGGGATGAACACTACAGAATATGTTGGAGGCAAACTATCTAGATGGATGAAAGAGGGAGTTAAGACAATGGTTGATGTTCTTGTTTACTGGCGGTAAAGCCCAGGGGAGCTCACCAGACCCATCATCAGAGCAGTGGCAGCAGAAAAGTAATTAGGCCTTCCCCTGAGAGCATTTCCATTAATTGGAATTATTCAAGGATGTCATTGTAGTCAGAGGTCAGTGGAAGGGTGGAAGAAGTAAAAAGACAAAGATTAGAAATAGTGTTTTTTGTTAAACAAGCCCAGGCGTCAAGACAAAAAACACAAATTACCATAGCGTTTAATGACATTTTCTATGCATTGAAGCTTATCTTGAACTCATTTCTAAATGTATCAATAAATTAGCTGAAACTTTACTTAATTCTGCAAGTAGGAATTTTTACAGGAATGTATACAGTCCAGTGTCGAACCAAAGAAGCAACATAAATCAATGAGACCAGGCATTTTAACCCATAATAGTCTAACAATATTTCAGAGGTTGTGGTGTAAATTATTAGTTTTACTTATTAGTTATTTTCATTTTGCAGAGCAAGAATTTTGAAGTTGATCCTTGTTTGAAACAAAAATAAGTTAAATCTGACAAACTGTTCAGATCTCCAACTTTCCTCAAACACACAGTATATCTGCCAGCTTCGTGGTTTATGCCCAGCTTTTTGATGAGGAATCTCTTTATTGAAGTTTTAAATGAAGGCAGTGAAGTGCCACCATACTCGAGGTGCTGAGTCACAACCGGGCTCCTGTGTAAATGCCACTGATTCAAACACCAATAATTTCAAATAACTTATTGGTGCCCTGTGCAGGTTTAAATGGCCTCATCACTCATTCCAAGTCCCAGACCACACCATCCTCTCTTACATCACTTCCACAGTATGAAACTTAATCAGAGACGGTCATTTATCCTGTTGAAGGAATATGACTGCCATTACCAGACTGAAAGTGCTGTGTGTGCAGCTACACCACACACTCATATATAATGCCTATCAAACTGCTCATTAATATTGTGAAGCTATTTCCAGCTTCCCTTACGGGATTCTTATTCGTATTCTTAACATGCACAGCAGAGCACCACATGCTTTGTTTGGCAGATGGGGTTAGAGATGGTGACCCATGATAGTAATGTACATACACATATGCTTGAACAAAGTTTTGGACTTCTCATGCCAGAATATAAAAATGATAAAGCGACAATTGTGTGAAATTCATAGTTGTTATTTTTACATTTCAGGAACTGTTCCTAATGATCAGTTGCTTTTTTTTTTTTTTACATGGTCTTCATGTAAATCGTTTGCACAAACTTGCTGGAAAAAGATCACAACTACATATTTTATATCCTGAATAATGAAAATCATTCCCATCCACATCACACAGCTCTGTCACATGTAACTGCGCCTTTGATTGTAGCCGCAGATTAAACAGATGGCAGCCCGAAAAAGATCGAGTTTGACGTTTTGAATTTGTTGGCTCAGTGCCCTAAACCCTGACTCCAGTATGCCAATGGATGTCTTCTTTTAATACTGACAGATGGGAACAGGAGATTGCAGATAAGTGGAGTAGTCATGATATGAAATGTTATGTGTGGATGATTAATTAAGGAGTAACCTCTGCACCACTGACTGGCTTCCATGTTTTACCATATGCATGCTTATAGGTTTTTCTGATCAGGATGCCAGTGCAGTGCATGTACAAGATTAAACCATTCCCACATGAGATGCTGAAGTGAAAGATGCATTTCCTGCCCAGGTGTCGTCACAGGTGTGAGTGTGTGGCAGCAGGGAAGGGACCCAAATGCAGACAGAGCAGACAGGCACAGGTTCCAGATTTTAGGGTGAAGGGTTGAGGTTGTAGGGTCCTGCTCAGGGTCAGGCAGAGGCTCCAGGTTAAAAGGGGTACGGGGTGCAGAGGCTCAAAGGCAATGGCATGAAGGAGCAAAGACAATCTGGCAACTGAGTGGGGGAAAGGGGCTGGTATGTGTACTGCAGGATAATGCAGGCTACCTGACGTGGAATCAGGTAGGCAGAGGAGGTCAGGTGACTGGACCAGGTGGGCTCTGAGGGCGTCTGGTGAACAGGTAGGCAAATGGCAATTAAGGGATTTGGGGAAGTGGAAATGTGGATGAAACAATAAACACAACTGATGCAGACACTGTGGCAGATGTAAGGCACCTGTGGCTGATGACAAATAGAGAGCAGCAGTGGAAAGAAAGCTGGTGTGACAGGAGTGCCCCCATATGGAAAAGGAAAGTAAGCCCCTTCTTTTAACTAAACTTGGGTGGTTGGACTTTTAAAACTGTGGCTATGGAAGGAATTAGCCCTTGGATAAACGCCAAGATTGCCACAGATGTGTGTGCAAGGCAATGGGATTGAGGATCCAAATGCAGACGCTGAGGCAGGACAGGTCAAAGAAGGACTTCACTGAAATCAATGTTTAAATTAACATCCTTACAGATGGGTCCAAACAAGCAAACAAATCCAGAGGGACAAGGCAGGTAGGCAGGTCAGATATCAGGCAGAAAATCAGGAGTAGGAAAACAAGTAGAGATGGCTGGAAGGCAAGTGTGATGAAGTGGCAAAGGGCTAGTGAGCAGATTATATCCACTGAAGTACTGATGAGATAATGAGAGGCAGGTGGACATGATTAGGGATTGTGGACAGGTGAACATGTGGAAGGTGCCATCTGGTGGGCAGGTGAAGAACAGCAGCTCTGGGAAGCTCCTCAAAAATGCATGGATCTGTGGGAAATGAGTAGTGGTGGGAGGCAGGGACAGAGGGACAGACTGAACAAAGTAAACTGAGTTGTTTTGACAGAAGCCCCCACACAAGGGATGTCTGGAAGCCATCAGGATGCTGGACAGACGAGGTCAGGACAGCACAAACACTGGACTCAATACTAAGCAGGGTGGGTGGAGAGGGTCTGGAGGATGGAGATCAGCCAACGTCATTAATTTGCACTATTTGTGATGCATGCTGCAAGAATGTGTTTGCACCGTATGGATTGCATTTACTTAACTTAATTGCATTTTATTAACATGCATTTTTTTCCTTATCCAAATAACATATCCAGATAGAGATTGTGTTGTAATGCCAGGTATAACTGGGACATTTAAATTAACCCTTCTTTTGCATCATTTGTTTTGTGCTTAAAGATCTAAAATCAAAGTAGGCTGATGTATCATATAAGATCTGTTAACCTGAAATACAGTAGTAATTACGTCAATAAAAAATTAGGTAGGAGGAGAGGGTTGCCATATTCTGCAGTTTGAATGCTGTTATAGATATGTGATGGGGGAAAAAACATGCATATTTATTGGAAACTGTGACCTAGTTGTCTGCCTAATTCCCCTTCACCATTTCCACAAGAATCAACTCTAACATCAGGTTCTGTTTGGGGAAGTTTTCAGCCATTACCCTACAGATACAGTCACTAAATTATTGGTCTTGATCTCGGAAGCCTTTTCTCTTGAGACATATTGTTGTAATACTTGAATAATTAGCTGTTTTAAACACACATTATACGGCATGATCTGTTCAGTGTTTTTTCAATCTGTACCATCTGTATCTTACTTTATCTTATCTTCCTGATCAAACCTGTGTCAAGAATTCACAGCCCATCTCATACTAGAAATTGTTCTTGATATATTCATTCAGTTATGATGGTGACCTTTCCCCTACCTTAACCAAGTAGTTTAGATGCCTCACCTTAAGCTGAGCATGCAACGGGCACGACAACAAAACAATGAAGTGGATACTGACAGTGATGCAAGACAATGAATAAGACGAGAAACACGATGAGGCAGAAGGTGACACTTTATCCAGCATAGGTTGCCACTGCCACCTTAAATCACTGAAATGCAGGAGGTCTCTAAAAGAGAGGAAAGACAAACAGACAGCTGAGCACACACAGCCACACTAAGCAGGACCAGCGCACTCAGGAGCCTTATGCAAGCAACACACACTGTCATACAGACAGCAGACAGGCAGCCACTGTAATGATGCAGCCACACACTGTTCCCAACAGTCACGGGCTATATTAATGCTGTGTGTAGAAGAAGGTGAGGAAAGAGACTGACAGAGAGAGGACTGTTTATATGACAGTGAAAATAGATTGTTTTTGAGTTTGGGGTTTGAAGATTTTCAGTTTTGAAGAATTAGCTGAAGGAAGTTGACTCCAGTGTTATGGAGCTTGGCTAAAAAATGCTCTGCATGCCTCCTTATTTTTCTTCTTGGTTCTTGAGACAGCAGAAAAGATGAGATGCTCTCGGGATATGAGAGGGCTGAGAGGCCAGATTAATAGGATGTGGAGGACTTGAAATTACTTACACATCACTGGCACAGTTTAAGGTTAACTGTGGCTTGATTTGGATGTGAAGATGTTCAGTGTGGGTACAAATCCTCCAGCTGAACTGACTTCACTGAAGCATTATTCAGTGATCGAATCAGTAGCTTTTTGCACCGAAGCTCCAGTTACTAAATACACAAAGGCTTCCTCAGTGTAACCTTACTATAGAACCAACCACGAAGCAGGATGAAATGAAGACAATTAAACAAATATGATGATAATGATGACGATAAATAAGAGATATGGACACTGTAGCAGGTGCAACAGCCACTATTAAGCCAACACATAGTAGAGGTGGGCAGATCGATCCAAATATCGATAGTATCGATACCAAGTTGGTACCGCTATCGGATCGATACTAGCGTGATGAGATCGATACTTTAATGTCAGTTTCGCTCTTGTATGTGCTTGTGCGGTCTCGTCAAAGAGGCGACAGCTTACTGTTTTTACTTACTGCTCTATTGCTTCTGTTTTTGATAACAAAGTATTTTGCACCAAATTCTGTCCTGGGTTATAACAAAAAAAAGAGTCAGCAGTGTGATGGTACATCAACCTTAAATATTAACAGTATCGGTATTGGTATCGGTATCGGCGATACTGGCCCTGTATTTACTTGGTATCGGATCGATACCAAATCTTGCAGTATCGCACACCTCTAACACATAGAGGAACAGACAATATAAACTCACAGCCTGCACAGTTTTTACACAGTACTATGCAACACAGTTTTTAGATGTTCTCATCTTGAGAGAGTTACTTCCTGCCTTTGCCACAGCGCGGCTGCCATCGTCTTTACAGCTTAAACAATGAAGGCAGAAGCGGCAACTGCTCTCTGTCTGAAAGCACTTTAAAAATGTAATCCGCTGATTTAGCATTTGGCTCCTATTGCATCGTTGAAGTCACAATGGACAGTTATATTGTCATTTTACTCCACACATTCTTTTTTCTGTCAAAACCTGGTGACTATCCACTTACCCACAATGCAACTCAACTGCTGACAAGTCGGTAGGAGATTCAGATGTGCAGAGATAAGGAGCTACAAAAGCCTGGTAAGGCTTCTTTCTTACTCCACACCTTCAGATAGATGCTTTCATTTTCACACTTGAAGTTGGTAACAATTGCTGTTCTATAATAACATTTGGTAGCTTTAATTAATAAACTATGATGTATGACTTGCAGCAATTGGTAAATACTATAATGTGACATCTGTGGAGTAAAATCTTTGTGTTTTGTAGTGGACCACACTGGACTGAATTAATGGGGGACACATCTCCATCATCCACCTCGTTCATGCCCAGAACTTACTGTATCTGGACAGAATGGACATAAGCTCACAAAGATGGCACTGACAATGCTGACTGATACATCCCAATTACCTGTATAACACAAAATTAGACTCGGACAATATTAATCTTTATAAAGACAGCCATCATTAATTTCAACTTACAGAAGCTGCCAAACAGAACAAAATGTTTCCTTTGAGTTGACAATGTAAATTATTTTCATAGGGAGCTGAAAATGAGACAAGAGAGGGTAGAAAACGCAAAATACCAGCTGCAGCAAAATGGAAACTTGCAGAAAAGATGAGGTTTGATGAGATGAATGTATGAGTTTTATTATATCCAGCCCAGTGGATCAGGGCAACAAAGGATAATGGATACGACAAATTAGAGGATCTTTACTAAAATGGATCCTGCAAATGCTCCTCTGTCTTGCACTGGAGTCGAAGTCTGTACTGAGAACAAGCCAATGCTATAATACTAAAATATCAGTCTGCTGAAATGATGCACAGCTGCTTTATGGAGGGGTACAAGCAAACATACAGGAGTACAAGTTCTACAAAGTAATAGTGGCTTACTCACATCTGTTAAGCAGGGAGTAAAAGAGGATACATGGGGGAGACATGGATCACTATGTTTGTCCATAAAGGAGAACAAATAATGATCATAATGAATAAATAGGAGCAACACCAAAATGTAAAAGCAAAAAGTAAAAGCGGCTGCTGCCAAGCTCCAAAAAGATAGCTAGAGGAAAACTGCATGTGTAAGTAAATAGGCTTATCACTGCCAGGTCATTAAAGCACTGTGGGGATTTTTTCATTAATACAGTATGATGTCTTTACACTGAGGCAGTGGATTTTCAATTTACAAAGCTTTGCTTTGCTCCGTGTCCCCTAAAGGCTGCGCTGACGTGAGTATGAGTGCAATCTATTGCTTCAGTCACTCTCAAGACTCCAATGAAGGAATTTCAGCCCACTTAATATGCAGCAGTACATTTCATTCACTAACTCAACTAGAATGACTCTCTATTGTTGTCTGAAAAAAACATTTATACTTGTTTCATCACGTTCCCTCCTTCATCCCCACGACTCTGGTGATACCGAAGCCCCATTTTTCCACAGAATTTGTGGCACTTTATATATTTCGAGGGCCACAGCCTGAGCAGGTTAGCTCAGCTTCAAACTGAGTCATTGTCGTGAGACAGAAAAGCCAGGGCTAAGCCCAACTTTAGCTTGGTAACCCACTAATCCTGCTTTGTCAGAAAGGCCCTTGAAAACAAAATCTTAATGTCACATCTAATCCTTGAAGCCTCCATCCCCCGAAAGTTCTTTTCAGCTAAGCTTCTTCATGCACCCACTTGCAGTGCAAAGTTGAACTTGCGAAGGGAAAATAAGCTCTTTTCATCTTTCATAGCCCTCACTTTCACCCTGCATGCTTTACCTAAATGTTTACAAACTGTGAATGCAAATTCGCATTCAGGACTTTGGATTTTTATTCATAAATAAGCTTCACAAGACAAAAGGTTTGTCGAAGCATTTGAATGTACGGAATGAGATGCACCTTGGAACAGGGCACATACAGTTAAACGCTGGAATAAGAGCAATGAATAGAGAAACAGCAGTGAAACAACATCCTCCAGAGCTGAATTTGAATAAAAGGACACTGGTACACAGAGATAAATGATCCAGATTTTATTTTACCTTCACAAATTCAGTCCGAGGTCAGCAGACGGTGACACCTTTGTACCCCAGAAATGAAAGAGAATCTTTTAGGTTGTGCTGTTGCGTGTCAGATTCAATAATATTCCCCTCCAGTGACGGGAAACCACCTCTCCATCTGTCACAATGAACAATGGCTCCTGGTGGAACCACCTCACTGACCTGTAACTCAACTTATTCTGCACACAAAATCTTCTCTGTTTCTTTGTCGGTTCACACAGACTCGTGCTCATGCCCTCATTTACATACCAAAATGGCCGAGACATGTGAGATACACCTGCTCTCCTCTAATCTCACTGAGCGCAGGTGTAGTAACATGATGCAGATCAGATTAGACTTGTGCCTGTGCCATATTTGTTCTTATCTAACACAGGTGTGCCATTCATAGCAAGCATGTAGCTATGGAAGTCAAACATGTATATGCCATTATGAAACGTTTGCTTCTGTTTGAATGCCTCTTTACATTTATATAGATGAGTATTGCACACCGAACAAGGGGAAGCTGAAATAAAAGATAAATAAAATAAGTGATAAATCTAACCGAAAGAGCATCCTAATTATTTGGCTATGCAAACTCTCCCTTTTGTGTACATGCCAGTTAAAAGATGACACATTTTCATATATATGGTCGACACATTTATACATTCATTTTAATCATAAAACTGCCATAAAATAAAGAGAGCAATGCAGATAGATGATGGATTTCCATATTTATAACCACGCTTTTGGGATGGCAATGACAGTTGGTCCAGAATTAAATATCTTTACAGCTACTCAATACAAGCCAATGAAATATTGCACAGACATTCATAGTCTCCAGAGGACAAAACTTCCTGATTACTTTATCAGCTGACTTTTCTGTAGCACCATTGCACGACTGACTGGTAGCTGTGAGTGAAATGGGCTCGACAGCTGTTTGACAGAGTGCCATGAAATTTGGTGCTGAATTGAATCCTGATGATTCTGGTAATCCTCTGACATTTCCTTTAACGCCACAATCTCAAAATTTCAAAATTAACTTGACTGTGATACAACACATGAAATGGTAACATTTTTATGTAACAACACAGTCTCTACTTATTTTACAAATAAGTGAAAAGAAATTATCTCTGCAAACACCTACAGAACTAATGACGTTCCCACAGACCTCAGCTCTACTTTTGTGCTAATTAACTAATGACAGCATACTACGGCACTAAACTATGGTGCTGAACTATGGAAAACCCAGGGAAAACCTTGTCAACATAACCCTCTAAACATCAGCTCATTAGTGTTGTCATTGTGATTATATTATCATGCTGATGCATTTAGCTCATAGTACAGCCTCACAGAGTTGATAACACAGCTGCAGACTCATGTTTCCTGTTGAACATCATTGTGCTGTTATTGACAAGACATTCATTGCAAAGTCATCTGTTATGCCTCAAAATTGATATTTTACAGTCTGACACTGTGACCAAGATTTTATGAGACCCATCTCACACAGTGTAATATGCACTGACTTTAAAGGATCACTGTTATCGCACAGTGAATATGGGCCTTTAAGAGAAAAAGATGTGATGTAAATTCCATTTACATACATGTGATTTTCACATTTCACGGAGAAAAACAGAGAAGGAGTGAAAATGTACAAACTTTATGTCGATATCTTAATTCTGACACTTCAAAGCAAGATGGTATTTTTTTTTCCCTTCATGTCTTCCTGGTGGGATTTGCTGCTTTTTCTATTCAAGTGGTGCATCTGTGAGGGCTTTTGTTCAAAGCCCTCCTGCTCTTATCTCCACCCTGAGCCCAGGATAAAACAGGACAGGACTTGCTGTCTTAAGTTGGCCCTCTTTAGTCAGTTTGGCTCCTTGCCTGCGTCCTGTGCCGACCTGGAAATGAAAAGCACAGAGTGAGGGCTCTGGAGAGATGACATAGCTGTGTCCCCTTCTTCCCGACAGAGCTGATCTTTAATGCCGCTTCGCCTCTCCTTAGCTGTCAATCTGCTCTCTCTCCAACCGATAAGTGGCGGCTCTTCTCCTAATTGTGTCTCTTAAGCTTAGGTTTGTCATAACATATTGGTGCATGGCGTGGTGGAGGTTATGAGCATGGACAGCCTTGACTGCTGTGACAGCTTGGCGCTTCCCAAGCTTATGCCTCAAATGCCCTGTAGTGAAATTGAAGATTTATTATTTTTCTCTTGATCCTTGTCCAGTAACATATTTAGTAGTGCAGAGGACAGAAGACCACCTCCTCTGTCATCCTGTGGTGTCACAGCAGTCCAGGTTGGGCATAGGGTTTGCACAGCATGGCTGCTCTTCTCTTGTGGCGAACGCTGGCATTTAAGAATCCGTTTTCCTGGGGACATTTTCACACTAGCAGGGGCTTAATAACACAGTACACTAGGAAAGATAATGGGTGTTATTAGCGTGCAAAGGATGAGCTGGCAATAATTATTAGACATCGATAGGTAAATAAATAAATATCTGAATAGATCATTTGAGAGCAAGGTGTGCCATATGGAGACTTATTCAGCTAATTTCAGCTGCTCATAAGCCCCTCAATTACTGTGGAAATATGTTAATATGGATACGGCTTCTCTCAACCTGCCAGAAATTACAAACTCAGAGTAAACTAATTAATTAGAGGAGACAGAACCTGTCCTTCCGAATTGGCATTACATCTACCAGATTGCATGCAGATTACATTTCATCTAGCAGATAATGACTTACTGAAATATCAGAGAGATGAGCACTCTGAAAAACACACAGAAGCGCCTTAAGGACTTCCAGTGTTGAAAGAAGATTCAAAAAGCAGAGGAAGACTGAAGGAATATGTAAACAGAAATATCTAATTCAGTTCTTAAAAATAAGTGATTAACTAAAATGGATTATACTCACTGCTTAACATATTTCCCTAGGGTACATGAACCAACCAGCAAACCCTTTTAAATTAAACAACATGAGACACATACAAGTGTTTCCTATTATGAATCACAGTAAAAAAAATTGATCTGTTTTATGATGTGACACCAGCATAGTTTGGTTAGCTTTAGGCATAAAAACAACTTGATTAAGTTAAGTTAAATCTCTAATAAATAATTAGTCAAGGTTAGTTAACGATCCTGGCCATGCCTTTAAATAAAAAAATAGTAATAAAAATAAAACAGTATTGACTCTTTGTTATAAATAGGAAACAGTGACCTTGCATCACTCATATAACATCACCTGACTTCCTCAACATGTTCATGCAACTTGTGAATACCTTTCCTCTTATTTCTAAGGTCAAACATATACAGGACACATTTACTTGAAAATAAAGGCATTATAAAGCATGTGTTGCACTCTTGGCCCTGGACATCAAGCATGTCCCTTTGTGCAGGAGTGCAGCTCTAATAACTGGTTTAAGAGATTGGACAGGATGAGTTTCAGCATCAGCAACTCGACTTGCTGTGCCGACAGTGCAGAACAAGGTCTGGACTACTGATATCACTGAGCCGTGAGTCACACAGTCTCGCAGGATTCGGCCTCTCACTGAACATCTGATAAAACTGTTTGCTTTCTGATTGCTTGTTTCATTGTCCTGATCATTAACTTGTCTTTGCAGTGTCTGTGCGGAGGTTGCTCTCTCATCAGCTTCTTTCCACTGTCCAACCACAAACATGCATATGAACCTCTGTGGTTCTGTTTTTAGACCATTTAACGTGCCCTGTAATGCATGAATGTCACGTGACGACCTCGAGTGTACGTCCTTACACTAATATTATTCTCAATATGTGCACTGCCCTTGAGGCATATCATATGTACAGACATGATATTGGTTTCTGCTGCTGCATGAATGACTCTCAGCTGTACTTTCCCATTGACCCTAATAGCACAAATCAATGTGACACTCAACTGACTTTAGAGTCACAGAAACTCAGATTGAGCAATAAAAGAAATAAGCTACTACTTACACCTACTATTATTGGGTTACTGATTCCAATAAATGCTAGACAGTATTGACGCTCGTGGTCCCAAAATATTATTCGCAATTTTGTTGACCTCTTGACCTTTCATGTAGCGCCACTGTCAGGTCAAAACTCTCCCTTGAAAACCACTTGACATGTTATTTCAGAAACTACTGGCTGTATTTCCATGACATTTGTTGTGGATATTCATGGTTCACTGACCTTTTCCTCCGGAGCTACTGCTGTCAGGCAATAATTTCCGTGTTCAAAAAAATATATATACAAAGGCTGGATTGCCCTGAAATTTGATGAGCTCTTTCACGCTTTGAAAAGATGAACTCTTTCCAGTTTGGAGTCTACATGAGCATTCCTCTGGCACCATCCTCAGGTCAAAGAAACACAATTTGTTGAGCACATTCATGCTCTCAATGGGAATAAACCAATTTGATTTTTATGATTCTTTGCCCTTTCCTCTAGTGCTACCCTCAGAGCAAAATTTAAATTTTTTGCTGCACAGGGTCAGAACAAGGAGCAATAAAGGCTGAAAACTTAGAGAACTTTTTACAGTGTGTCCTATTTTTTTATTGCATCAGTATTTTAACCACTGTACTCTATAGTCTGAAAAATAGACATCCACTCTGGAGTGTGGTGATTTTTTATTAAACACATATTTGAAAAACTACATCTCCTACATGCTGCAGTCTCATTGTTTTGTCGCCACAATACAAAAGTCCAACAAAGAACATTGTTATATAAAAAATGTTGCTGTGGCCAGAAAACACAATGTAGGCCATCCCCACCCAATCATCCACCTCTCTATCTTAGTTCAATCTTGCTTTTCAGTCTGTATATTTATTGGCTCAATTTAATATCACAGTCTGTTTCATAGCCTTATCCATTTCCACAAAGGAATCAAATTTCCTGAGCCAGGCCTTAATTCAGAAAGGCTCTGCTATGGCTTTATAATGCTGCTGTAACAGTGCACACACAGAAAGGCTGCAGCATCAAGCATTAAGTGTGTGTCAATGACTTCCCGTCAGCTGAGATCGAATTCAATATGATCCACTCGCAGATTTTGAGGAAAACAGCTCAGTGACAGTCAACCAACACAGAGTCAAGGGAAGTGACTCCCAAGGGTGTTTACCGGACCATCCATCTGAATGTCTTCCTCCAGCTTCTTCCTGCTCGGCTCTGACGAAGAAGTAAACACCAACTCATCTTCCTGGATGATGAACACAACAGGTCAGAAGAGGTGGAATTGGTTTGAGTGTGCTGTTGGCTTGAAAAATGTAAGACCATGCACGGGAAATTCAATGTTTTCTCCACTTTTCTTATCTCATCACAAGTGAGGCATGAGAGGGGATTTGACAAGCACAGCTTTGTGTCGTCCTGGCTGAAGACTTTGGTGCATACAGTGTCATATTCATGTTTCTAAAAGCCTCCACAGCTGTTTGGTAGCTCTTGCAAACTTTTTGGTCTGGATCATCTTCATACTGTTATTCCAAAAATGTAAAAAGGATCTTTAAGTGTTTCGTCATTAGAAAGTGAATAGATAAATAACTTACATGTTAGCACACTCGCACCTAAATCATCTCCACCTCTGTCTCTGCACATGCCTCCAATGGCACGTTGTAATAAAGGAGTAATTCAGCCACACATGTTCGAACTGAAAACTGATTCTAAAGAATAACAACACCAAAGTCATGTGAAGTTTTCTGTCAGTATTATTGTCATGAAAATAGTACCTAATATCACCTAATATCGGACGAACTGCTTTGAGTAAAATTTGCTGTGATTTTCCCCATAAACACTCCCAAGCCATATAAAAGGTCCTGTCAGGATTTGAATCATTATGTAACTGCAGATTTGTCAATGGGTAAAACACAAGAAAAATAAAATTTACAGATTGACCAACATGTTGGCTCATACTCGCTGCGTTCCTAAGATAAATGGATGGAACAGCACCAGGCTTCAATATAAGTTGTGTGGTAAAACTGTGCTCTGGAAAATGATGACTACAAACTTGAGTTTTCTCTGGAAGTTTTGCTCTGGTTTTTTTTCGATTGAAGATTCACCATTTTTCATTCTGCATTTTTCTGTAACTGAAAACAGAACAGGTCACTGCAATAATTTTGAAAACAGTAAACAATACCAAAACCTAGCAACACCTGGCTTCACATTTGATACCAGCTCATTTCTCTGTAGCTCCATCCCACAAGTTGACAGGATTGGTTTCAGAGGTGTATTACATATGAAACACTGGCTGCGTGAATCTGTATTTCTGCGACTGAAGGTGGAAATGCTCAGCCATGGCATTCACTGGGTATTTGTCTGGAAGTATAATAAAAAACATCATAAGGACATATTAACTTACATGATTTTAATTGGAGGGAGCCTTTATATTTTTCATTAGCAAAGCCTTGAAAGCATTTCCAACCACAGTGTTTTTGTAAAGAATAAGGGTGCACTAAGAATATATTGATTAAAAACAGTAAAGATACCAGGTTTGAATTAAGACTGCCCTCAATACTTCCTGATCTGTTTTTTATGTTACTGCATCACACAAACCTTTCTACAGTCTCATGTTAAAGTCAAATGGGTTTTTCCAGATGACTGCATATACTGCTAATTTCCACACTATTTCTTACCCAGCCATTTGTTTCCCCAAATTAATTAGCTTTATTGAGGTAAATTGCCCAGCCTCAGACACTGTGTGGTGTCTGTTAGGGAGCGACCGTTGAATGGGAAATGGTGTGTAAGAAAAAAAAGCTGGCAGATAAAAAGCGAACAATAGAATCCCTGAATGCAATTAAGCAAAAGAATTAGAAGCCTCTGCAGTGAAAAAGAAATGTCCTGCCTCAGTAGATCCTCTCGTTCAGGCAGGGGAAAAGAACTTTGGTGTACTGATAAAGTAAAGCTTTTCATTCCTCTGTCCTGGGAGCTCCTGGTGTCCAAAAATTGAGGAGAATTTCAGACTTCATTTTCATGCCGGAGCTGTGAACTCAGTGTGCATGATATTAGGAGCACCTTCTTCCCTCAGTGGGGCTACATTTTCCTCCCAAGACAGCAGGAACTCTTTTGAAAAATGGATTTTACAAGATGTTCCACATGAATTCCAACAAATACTGACTCTTGTGCCTTTCATGGTAATGCTACATTTGCTCATAGTGGGTCTCAACACTCCGGAGTCCCACAGTGACCATAGAGAAAAAAAAATATATATAAAAATAGCAAGGCCATGTTTTACTCCAGTATGTGCTTGAAATGCTGTTGCATGTGCACACGATTTGTTTCGGCATTTTGGTTGATTCTCAAAACTGTAGGCCTATGTCTTAATCCAAGTATACCCACCATTCATTAAGACACTCACAAAACTTCACACAATATCCACACATTACAGTCACACACATTATAAACACCAGCCAGTCAGGAATGTGCATCATGATAAATTCATGAACTCTATTTTTTTTCTCTCCCACAAATTGCTCCAAGAAAATGGAATTTATCACAGTTGCATCAGTTTTTTAGACAGAAAACATCATCAGCCACTCTTACAGGGCAAATAGGATATGGTCCAAATGTAAAACAAACATATCATTACACATTTCTTTCTCTCCCACTGACTGGCATGACATTAAACTAAATATTCTTTCTAACTAACCAGTGGAAAAACTACAGATAAGCAGAAGAAACTGTTTTCACTGTTTTGAATCACATCATGTTTTCATCATGCTGCATTAAACAGCACTGTAACAAGGTCAACGCTCACATCAAGGACTTCCAAATCTGTCAGAGGAAACAAAAATTGGTCATAAAAAACTGGAGAGTTGGGGGGGGTTAGAGCGTTTCCTACCTATTTGGTCAGACTGTGAAGAAGTGGGAAGCTTTAGGATGTAATATGGTGGTAAAAATGAGCTTGAGTGGGTTGACAGAAGTTTGGTCCGGTTTATTTGTGTGGACATTTTTGTTTAATATTCATATTCTAATCTGGACAATAATCAAAAATTTTTTTGTAACACAACAGAAGACTAGTTCTCCAGGCATGGATGTACAGACAACTATCACTGGATGACTTTGATATGTAAAGGATTAAAAATGTGTAAATTAGACATACAGTTAAAAAGTGTTTTAAAATGGTTTAAAAGTATTAAAAATGTTGTTGTTAGAGAAATGTTGTTAATAGAGATTAAATAAGTTATGTGTGTTAAAAATAGACAACCCTGTATTTTTTTTAAGTTTTATTTGTATTATATTGTTTGAATACTCATGTGTACTACTTGTTGCCTTACCAAAGCGATACTGAAACAGACCAGTAGAGGGCGCATATCGCCTGTGAGGAACCTGAACCCTACAGAGGCACGCTCTGCAGAATAAATCCTGCAGATGCGCAAAGCACAAGCTTACGTTGTTTGCCTCTTTGTATTCATATACAGGTGGGTTAATTTTCCTAAAAATCTATGTATATACGCCAGGATAAGGGATGAGAGTATTGTAAATTGTTAGTGAAAGTGTGGAATGTGTAGACTCGAATATTGTTGTTCTAATTGTATGATGTAGAGACGTTTGCAATACTCTGCTATGCTAGGCTAGGTCTGTTGCTATTGGTGATGTGTGTTAGCATATGCATTAGCACATGTATGTTGTACGTATGTATGTTATGTTAATATGAGGAGTATTTTGTTATTTGTATTTCTCATGTTAAGCAGAATAAATCCTGCAGATGAGCAAAGCACAAGCTTACGGTGTTTGCCTCTTTGTATTCATATACAGACCGCGGCAGCAGGGTTTAAGAGCTACACGCCGCCCTGACACCCCGAGGCCAGGGTGGGCAACAGATACTGTAGAAAACTTTGTTCTGAGGCATCTGTTTTCTCTGATTTCTAAACAGATTCATGGACATAAATTTGTGATTGATATCAGATATCAGACTATATCTAATCAGGGTTTCATGCGTGTATATTAAGAATTTACGATTCTTTTTTTTCTTTTATTAAGATTTATTACATTCGACTGAAGGACGTATTATTGCATATGTTGTAGACTCCATTATACGGCTCATGCTCATGGCCAACATACAAAGAGCTACTTACAGGGCCACCAAGTGGAAAAGCCACACCAAGCCTCGGGTTTACACTGAAGCTCTGAGTGAAGCAAATATTATGCATTATACTGTAAGTGTTCCTTTTAAAGTTATTTTGGATGATACGAGAAAAGAATAACAGTTTGCATAGAGTGAATTTTATTTGTAGTAGCTGCTGTAAACAAGAACACATGAAAACAACACTACCTGCAGTGTAGCACAATGCCTATATAATGTAGTGTGGGCCGCGGGGTACAAATGAGGTGTTGAGGGAAGCATCTTGGGATTATTTTGTTTGCATATCGAGAGAGAAAAAAAAAGAACTCACACAACAATCTAGTGCTGAACTGAACAGAAAACAGTAAGCTTGCTGACAATGCTGATGAATTAAGATACTGCATGAATAATTAAAAGTCATCGTTCAGCCCTATGCAAGACATTAGCTGTGAGGGTTATTATGTTTTGATCTATGACATGATGATTTTTTTCCTCAAGAACCGTAAAAGTGAGATAGACATATTCTGTAATAACCTGTAAATCATTCACTGGGAACATCAAGAAAAAGTTGAGGCACAACTTTCAAAGCCTTCCTCGCAAAGTTGCGAGAAAATTGCAACGAGGGAGCAATAATCTCTTGTCAGGTTTTCATCTTCGGTTGTCACTGTTGCACATCATCATTAATTCATCTGGCTTTCTTTCTCACTTAGCGGATGACACATTTCAAGCCGTGAAGCAGATGTACAAGCTGATTGATGTGATTTGTAGAACAGAAGCACACCATGCGTGGAACATTATATCACACAGTTTTGCATAGTTAGTCAGTTGGTATAAAACAGATGCTGTCGGGAACATGACTTCTAAATCATCCTTTCTTGCGTCCCTTGCCGTTTGTAACTTAGAAACAATGTTGATTTCCAAGATTTGAGAACCCCTTGAAATGATTCCTGGACGGTTGGATTTAGCTGTAAATACCATATTCATATTCTAGAGCCCATTGAACATTAATGAACTCGAGCATTAAGAGGAAAAAAAATATTATGACAATAACTTCATCACTAATATCTAAATTTTCTTTAATTCCCTGCCCACACGCAGACTCAGTGCACGCCAGTTTGACGGACATGCTGTTCAAGATGTATCTGCGATTACGTGCCCACCACTCTGCTCGTCAGCCTTGAAGCATAATCAGGCATGCACAGGACATACACTATAAATTCACAGTTGACTTTATTGCTTTGTTTTCTTGTACATTTTTGCAGCAGCAGCAGTCTGCAGCGAAGCGTGCAGTATTCATGAAAAGTGATTAGTGATTCTGACAGCTTTCAGTCTGTAACTTTGTTTTCTCTTTATTTATTGTAGTGGCAAAGTGCTCTTTATTGACCCTCGTCGGTCCTTTCTATATGTTGTACTACCCACTGACACTTCACCAGTCAGGATCACATCATCAGCTGAGGTGACAACAAAGATTTTGATGTAGCCTGAAACATATGAGTAGTGACGGGTGAATGGAAATAGTGGAGCGCTGCGAAGAAGGAGGCCTTGTCTGCCTTGTTTTCATAATTTGCCACACTTCCTGTTTTATTCGGTGTCACTAGTGTCACATTCTTTGTGTCAAGCACTTCTGCCAGTCTTCCTGTTTTGTTTTTTTTTTATCTCTGTTTGTCCATTTTTCTTTTAACGTTGGTTTACCCTGTTCTTGGATTTTGGTTGTCTGACAGGCGAGCATTAAATGTGACTGAGACTTTTTTTTTTAAGTAGACCTTATTTTTAAAGTGGACGTTTTAAGTAGCCTGTAGGAGCTACTGCAGCAGCCGGCGAATCAGCTGGGCTGGGGCCAGTGTGCTGAGGGTCCGATTGGCTCTTGTCCGGAGCTCAGGGACACTAGCTCCGCTCCTCTGATGAGAGGGACCGCCACCCCAAAAAAATAAAGATTTTTTTTTGACACAACCACACACCTAACAACAACAACAACAAAATAGACAGTGCGAAAAGCGCTGCAGTTCCTCAGAGGGCCACTTGAGGCAGTCTCTGAAAGGAAGTCAATTGCATTTGTCCCCCATGTTTAAAAGGCCAACTTTGCAGCAGAAACGCACATGTTTACAGTCTGGTACAAAGCACTGTTGGTGTCACACTTGTTTATAATGTGCTAAATCTGACCCACTGCCTGCCTGTGTACCAGACGTTTGATAAATAAAGATCTTAATTTTTGAATACTTGGACTGTCTTGACTTGTGCTATTGAGTCCCTGTTCCTGTGGTTTACCAGCTGGGACAGATTTACATTGATTATTGGTATGGTAATGTCTGCTCAACTCAGTGGACAGACGCTCAAGTTAAGATAACGTGGTCATAACCAGAACCAGGTAATAAATCCCAGATCAAGTTGACAACTATGAATTTGTTGCAATTATTAAAAACCTTTCTCTCTCTATGGCTCTCAGTTTCTGGCAGCGAGGAATGGATGAACAATAAAGTTTGAGACCTTGTGTTTGTCACATCATATGGAGGGTAGCCAGCCAGTACTGCAGTCATTACAAACGTTGGCTGTTAACAACTCTGCTTGCTCTTCCATCAGATCCAACTTTCTCCTCTGTGATAGCTTCTTTATCAAAAGCAATGCAAGCAATCCTTCCATTATCTACCGCTTACTCCTTGTGAAGCCTAAAATTCGAAAACTAGAAAACTGTATATTAGAGGATATGTGATAAAGGGAATTAGCAAGATCTTTAACAATGTTATAAAATATGCCACTTCTATGCAACTTATTGTTTCTTGTTTCTTGTTTTTTTATTACTGCCTTATTTTTTAACTAGCCACTTACTGGTATTTATTTTTGAGTTACAGTTTACTGTTTGTTACTGCTGCTGTGACAAGTAAATTTCCCCTAAGGGGGATCAATAAAAGTTATCTTATCTTATAAAATGCCACTCCATTAACCATGCATAAGCAACGTCAGTATTTAACATGGATCATGCAGGTTTTCACCTCTCTCATATGTATATGTATGTTATTTGTTTTATTCAGTTGTTTGAGTCCTGATAATAATGTGTGACTTTTCCAATAACCTTTACACTTTGAAAACCACGTCCTGAACACCGTCATTCAGCACAAAGCTTAAAGGACATCCTTTGTTAAAGTGCTGAGCTTTAATACCCTACACTTAGAGGATTAAAGAGGGTGCATGGGTGGGGGTGCAGTCAGGTAAGTGAGACCGTGGGGTTCAGAGAGGTCCACATCTGAACAAAACACTAGCCGGTCAGAGACAGGGTACTGGGCGGTGACGTACTAGCTGAACAGCCCTGGAGGAGTATCAGAGCTCACTGGGACTGTGGTAACATAAGATCCAGTGATATGTTGTGTGATAGTGAAGTCACCCACAGATGAAGCTGAAACTACTGCTTTGTTTGATCAAAAATGTCTGCATTTTTTTAAGTCAAATATTCTCAGCCTTTATTTACAATAACTGGTGTGTTGCTTTAATGCTTTAATAAAAAAGAAGATGAAGGGAAATCTCTTCTGAGAAAAATAAGACAAACATAATCACGCCCTCAACAGGCGACAATCTTCAGTCAGTGTGCTTCTTTTTGTTTTGGTCACTTCTCTGTATTGTACATGTAAATGTCACAGGTTTGGGCATCTTATTGCACATAGGCCACTTTAAATTTTATTCATTATTTCTCAGTTAAAATACCACAGAGGTGCGCTCTGCAATGATGATCTGTGGAAGACTACATCTTTACAGCTGAGCTATTACAAGCAATAAGTAAGTTCTGCCTGTTTCACCACTGTTATAACTCTGATGTTTTTATAGGAATATTATGCTATTACAAAAAATAATCTATAATATAATATAAAGTATTATTTGCCAGATAATAAATATGTTAGAACAAGTAAACACTATAATATAGTTTCGAGACAATGAAGTATATATTGTGCCAATATTGTGCCATATAACCGTCCATATAACAAAGTGACAGAAATGAAGACAATGCAACAATACGTGGACAGTACAGTGAATATGAAGTACAGTAAACAGTATATTGTGTTAATATTGCAATGGGAATATAGTGTGACTGCAACAGTAATTTCAATGACAGATTTTCTTGAAAAGTTCGAAATGTTAAATGTCTCTATCACGAGCCGTGACAAAACTCTTGTGATGCACTATATTGAAATTGGTGTGTGTGTGTGTGCGTGGTCAGTGGAGGAGGTATTGATCTTTTTTATAAGGTGAAAAATAGTTGCAGCGAAGCACTTCAGGGATAGTTTTTATCACTTGGTCTAGGCAATGGTCTAAATTAATGTACAATCTCCTGTCCAAAAATGATGTTGCTGAAAGTAGCTGAAAATCCGTCTGCTTATCAGGCGCCTGTGTCCTCCCATCCAAAACAACATCGTTTTGTGTTTTGTGTCAGCAGTTACATGAACATAATAGATTGTCTACTGTCCTCTACATCTGTTTCCAGTTGGAGAATGACAAGTTGATTTATGGGACTGGGAGGAACAGTAATGAATTAATTAGGTTGATAAGATGCACTCTTCAAGGTCACTGTCGATTGACTCCCTTACATCTGCTCGCTGACTGTAAACCTGAATCAGAATCAGAATCAGCAATCAGCAAATGACCATCCAAAGACAACAACTGCTAACATCATTATGTGTCATCCTCATGCATGCTTTAACTGTATTCGTGTGTGTCTTTAAAATGTGGGTAAACACTTGATGGAGTGTCAAGAGAGGAGTTTTCATTTATTCAGTTATTTAACTTAACATAACACTTCATTTTAACTCATATCATTTCTGCTCACTTTTTAATAATAACAAAGATAAAGTTGCTTTAAATGAAAACACTTCAAACACTTCAAGAATTGAAGTTTATTGCTGAATGAGCCTGATAAAAAACAAACATGATTAGAATTTAAAAAAAAAAACATTAATTAAGCAGACAGGACTCTGAATATAGATACTTTAACTGAGAGATGTCAGATGAAATTATAGTTTTATTTTTATTATTATCATTATGCTGCCTTAAACAACCGGGTACACATGATGTTTGTATCTTATCTTTTTTAAATTTGGTGAACACTGCTGAATAATTAGCCAACACACATATTTATTTTTATGCTTTGTTTATAAAAAGCAAATAACCACGTTTGCATGTTTGTCATGTTTAGTTGCAGCATGTGCAAATCTTAGTGCTGTGGATATATGTGTCTAAAATTTAGATGGCAAGCAAGATTTTTAAACATCACCTGAGATTTTTACCAAACAATATAACACTCAAAGCACATAACAATAATGAATCAATATGAAGCTACAGTAATTAATAATGTATTTTGGTCACTGGAGGCACTGACATACTATCAAATTGTAAGTTAATACGCTGAACATGTTCATAACCTTTTGTATATCTAAACATCCAACATGATGCAGCCATTCATTATCATGCTTTGTTTCCACCAGATGGCTGTCCATCACCACCATATGAGGCTTCTGCCTGTTAAAAGGAAGTTTTTCCTCGCCACTGTCGCCAAGTGCTTGCTCATGATGGGAACTGTTGGGTCTCTATAAGTAATATTATTAAGAGTACGGTCTAGACCTGCTCTGTATGTAAAGTGCCTTGAGATGACTTTTGTTGTGATTTGGCGCTATATAAATAAAACTGAATTGAGAAATTGAATTGAATTGAACTCTAAATATTTGCCTCTTTAGCTGCTAAATTCACCAGCCAGTCGCTCACTTTGTCTGTCGGCTGTTTGTTTCTGAGCAGGTAGTTGGTGCACAGTGGGCTTTTCGTCACTGGAAACTAGACTATGAGAGCAGAGAAAATGGACGCATTAAAGTTGTGGGCGAGGAAACTTTGTGGCACTGAAGGGAACTGCAACGTCAGGTAATAATTCTCTGTAGGATCATTATTATGAGCATCCTCTTTTACACACAAGAAGTCATGTGATCCATGGTTGCCATAAAAATATTAGTTAAAGCCACTTTAAGAAACCAAATAACTTTTTAAAGATTGTACTTGGTGTCTAAGAAATGAGCAGCCAATTGTACGAATGATGAATGACTTCTCAATATTTGTTCTTCATTGTTAGAGGTGTCCTGTAGTGCCTTCTCCAGTTTAACTTCAAATGCTTCCTCTATGATACACAAAACCGTCCTCCTCAGCCTCTGTTCCTGGAGGTTGTCCTTCAATCGGTGAATCCCATTAACAGACATACCATCGCACCGGGAAACCACATTTAATTGAGTCCCAAAATGAATCCGTCACCTGTAGTCACCGCCAATTTCTGCAGTTTAATGAAAGCACCAGCGACTGTAGAGATTCCATTGATTGGTCACAGGAAACTAAGAACTTCCACTTTGCTCAGCAAAATGCCCCAGACTCCTTCCTGCCGAGGCCATTAGCTCTCTGATCAGAGGGAGTAAAGACAGACAGGCTTTATCAAGGCTGAGGCTGTTAAATAGAGCCGGCCTGTGGGTCCCAGGTTTCATTGATGCTACTGAACGTGCTCAAGCTGTGTGAAACACCCATAGTGACCCAGCAGGGAGCTCAGGGGGAGAAACTATCTATCTAGCTCGGCGCGTATACCAAGCAGGCACCATTACATCCCATTTGCAAACATAGGCATTTGGATTTGACGCTGTTGTTTGAGGGAGCCAATTTAATTTTACTGCTCTGTGTGCCTCAAGGACGACATCAGTGAGCTTGTCTACATGGATGACGGTGTTCCTGCATCGCTGTTTCAGTAATATATGTTTTTTTCCCCTTTATTTGATTTTTTCGAGCCATAACGAGCCAGAGATATCTCCCGAAAGGATCTTAAAGAAAAGGTCCATAATTTGAGAAAGTGGCAGTCTCCTATTGCGGCACGTTAGCATGTGAGTGATTTCAAAGCTCATTTCTTCTTCATACAGTCCTTCGCACAGGAAACACCAATCAGCAGTTCAATCTTGGCATTGTAAGATTTAATAATCTCCATGATGAAATCCTCAGGCAGGAATTGGAAATAGATTAGAAAGATACATATTATAGATAGATTAATAGAGCAGCTCTGAGATTGAAATATTGTATCTGAGGCAAAATACATTAGTGACAAAAAACACTGGCAATAACTAATGTGTGTTAAAACATGACATGGGTTCAGGCTAGAGGTGGGCAGATCGATCCAAATATCGATACCAAGTTGGTATCGCTATCGGATCGATACTAGCGTGGTGAGATCGATACTTTAATGTCAGTTTCGCTCTTGTATGTGCTTGTGCGGTCTCGTCAAAGAGGCGACTGCTTACTGTTTTTATTTACTGCTCTATTGCTTTTGTTTTTGATAATAAAGTATTTTGCAGTCGCCTTTAAAATTTGCCCAAATTCTGTCCTGGGTTATAACAAAATAATCCCAAGGAAAAACCACAAAAACACCTAAGGGTCAGCAGTGTGATGGTACATCAACCTTAAATATTAAAAGTATCGGTATCGGTATTGGTATCGGTATCGGCGATACTGGCCCTGTATTTACTTGGTATCGGATCGATACCAAATCTTGCAGTATCGCTCACCTCTAGTTCAGGCCATGGTGCTGATCTCATCCACTTATACTGTTTTAAAGTACTGTTTCCTAAAAATTACATTTACATACCACTAATTTAAACACATTTTCAAAGAAACGTAATGAACTTATTTATGTTGTTTTAGCACAATGAGGAAATTTTGACAAAACTGATGAGCATATCTACAAAGTCACAGAATGTTCTCACCAAACTCATCTGCACAATGTTCACTGACAACATGTTTAATTTGCTTAATTTGTGATCTTCAAATGCATTTCCACTTTTTATGTTGAGAAACTCGCTGAACTTGTTGAAGGTGACTTATGTTTATTCAGTGGCAGCACTTAGTTAAGGTTACTGCAAGATCATGTTGGTGTTCAATATAGAAAAAAAATCCACAGTAACTTCAAGCGTGAAACACAACCTGAATTTCATCATTTCACTAAAACCGCCATCTTTCCACGACCTCAACCAAAGTGCTTTTGCTGTCTAAACCTAATGGACCTCTAACTGGTCTCTGGAGCCAAAGTCCAGTCCTTTTTATGTAACTCCAGATTGGTGCATAAATGTGGCTTCATTCACTCCAAAATAATTACCTCTGAACATAACTGAGGCAGCGCTCTTCCACCAAAACAAACAAATTATAAATATGTGCACATAGATTTTAGGGGACATGGTTACGTACTGACCCAGAGTATTTGACTCAGTTAGTTTGACCACTGGTTTACAGATGAACAGATGTTTGCAGATCTATGCACATATTAGATTAACACCCTGGAAATAGTGCAGCAGGGTGTTTACAGCAGGATTTTTTTTCTTTTGTGTTCTGTGGCTGAGGTAGAAACAAGGCTGTTTTGACATTGCTGATGTTGTACCTGCGCAACATAAAGCTGTGAGTCATGGGAGCTCACAGGTTCAGAGAGTGACTTTAGATGTCCCTGGAAACGTGTGTTTCTGAAGGATTGCAGCAGAGTTGTTTGTCACGTCTTCAAACTATAGAAGGATTCAAAGGGACCTCGTGTAGTGGAGGCTCCAAGAGAAACCTCCCCGTCATCCAAGGACTTAAAAATGTGGTTTATTTCCTTCAGTGTTGCGTTAAACACCAGTGATGTTGGATTACCTCAATTTCTTGCCTCAGTTGATTTAGCACAACTTCATGTTAATCTGCGAAGTAATACAGTGACTCTGAGCGGGGACACCATCAGCAACACATGAGACCTCGTTACAAGAGATTCACATTAAAGTTTGGCTTTGACGTGAGAGAATTAGCTTTCACTGTGTGCAAAGGTTTCTGTTTCTGAAACGTGCTCTACTGGATATTTTACAATTCATATTAACATGTACCCTCTACATTACACAGCTTCTCTTCCAATTACTCTACAGGCACATGTGATTACTGTTTTTCTTTTGGTTTTTGGAGCAATGCGCAGTACAAGATGTAATGAATGCTAACAGGCATTTTTCAGGACAAACATTTTGACTTGTCATAGCAACAGAATTACAGGTGAAACAAATCTCTATTCGTTGGAGAGTCCAAATAAATGGTGCCTTTGAGCCAGCACGAACAGCACTGGAGCCTTGGAATTAGATCAGCTGAACGAATGCCATTGTTTTTTTCAATGTTATCAGTTACATCTGTGCCCTCCCTGCTATAACATGTGAGAAAATATCTTCTGTGAAAAAGGTCTGTTTGTGTGGAAATTAATGGATAGAGAAATGTTTTGCCCACTGTCCCAAGTCCTACAAATTATATGACATCATTTGTCCACATATATAAAAATATGTTCATAGACAGGACATCTTCTTTATGCAGTGTTGTACCCGAACGCGTTCAAAGAACGTTCGTTCATGAACTAACTCATATTTTGGGTGAACGTGAACGTCCCGTTCATTTTTGCTTGATGAACGTTATATTGTGAACGCACTCATTCTGCTGTTTCTTGAACGGCACTCTGATTTCGTTCACATTACGTTCGTGCCAGATTTCAAGAGCCCTCGGCGAAAAACCAAGCTAAAACAGTAAAAACACATGGTAAACGACCATTAAAATGTCGCGGATAACCACCCGATCTGGCAACCGCAAGTCCTGCCTGTCGCTCTACCAACTTCGTCATCAGCGGTCGTCAGTCTCGTCACAATTCACATGTGTGCAAGGAAGGAGGATGCGTTTACTGAGAAACTATTTCCCATACAGTCGGGAATTAGCTCGTGGCAACATAAAAAAAAAAAAAAAAGAACGAAATAGTTCATTTTGGGGAAGCATGAACTTTAGTTCACAATTTTGAATTATGAACGATGAACTGAACTAGTTCATTTTAAAAGGTTTGAACTGAACTTTGAACTAGTTCATATAGAAAGTGAACTTTCCCAACACTGTCTTTATGATTGCCACAAACTGTTGACAGTAAATCTGTTTTATGATTCGACTACACTTTAAATGCAAAAACAATTAGGTTAGGTTTTGTAAAAGATCGTGCTCTTATATGTAAATAATTAGCTAAATGATTATTGGAATTCCGTCATGGTGGGTGTGATTAATTGAATGCAGAACTGAAAATATAATTACATGACTAATTTAGTTGTAATTCCTCTGGCACGCAAAACTGCGAAATCAAGCCGTTTAGACAATGAGAACTGGTTGGTATGTAATAGGAGACAGCAAGATAGGAATTAAACTAATGCACGCCTGAGCAGGTCAGACATACCTTTGCTTGAGGATTCATCTTTTTCTCTTATTAGACCTTATAATTAAGACAAGTGAGGAGCAAGGCCGGTTAGTTAATGTTCCTGCTAGCTCAGTGTTACAACCTCTCTAATCATAAATTCAAAGCTGCTCGCTAATTGCGATTAATGGAGTTCTGCGAACATGTAAGTGAAGATAACCTATTTGTTTTTCCTATAAATAGCTACAAATAGCTCTTTGTTGCTGCCCAGTTTCCTCTGAAGGATGACTTTAGTCCGTTAAGCTTCTCTACAAATGAGCACTTTTGTCTCATCCGTCTCATTTCTGCAGAGCGAACATCTGCGCGCGGCTGTTTGCTGAAGCGTCAATCAGCATATGGTCCTCATATTTTTTGAGTGCTTTACTGTATATGGGAGGCTGATGCTGAATTAGCAAATAAAAGAACAAAGTCAGTGTCTGGCTATAAAGCTTCTACCAAGGTTTTCTAAAGAGTCTGTCTGGGAGGCTGCTGTGATTTATGGAGCTGTGCTGTTTTCTGCAGCCTGTAGTGTTTATGAGGGAACTTTTTGGTCAACTATGAAATAAAAAAATCCAGAAACTGTATTGTCTCATGATAATTAGACTTTTCCCATCAGTTTATTCATCAGTGTATTGTTAAAAAAGCATTAAAAACAATGCATAATTACATTATTCATGTTGATTTTAGCCTGCAACCATGCAAAATCAGAATCTCTGGAGACAGCAGTGCACGCTGTGTAAGTGTGTGTGTTGGATGCTTTTCATGATCCAACTCAATAAAAAGTAAATTATGCCTGCTATTTTCAGCTATTAGAGGGAGGTCAGAGCTATTTTAAGTACAACTGAGCAGCACCTTGAGCTTCGTCTCACTTGTGTTTTCTATCGACAAAGCAGGCAGTTCACATTCCTGACTTCATAGCCGCGTCTAATGAAAGGTTTGAAGCTCTTGGTTTTCAGGTTAGTCGCTCCCCCCCCCCCCCCCAACACCACCACCCAGCCAACAGAGGAAACGAAGGAAAGAAACAGAAGCTGGAGATCGAGTCGCTAATCAAAGCTGCGCCTGGATCTTGAGAGCTCTTTCCTGCTCGCCCTGATGGCAGGAGACACACTAACCTGCAGTGACCAGAGGGAACAAAGATTCACACTTTAATTCATTTCACTTTTATGTTCTCTTGCTTAATGAAAATCAAATCAAAACGAAGCCAGGGGCCACTCAGTTCTCTCTCTCTCTCTCTCTCTCTCTCTCTCTCTCTCTCTCTCTCTCTCTCCCTCCCTCTGCCTCTTCCTTCCCTCTCCGTCTTTTCTTCCTCGTGTCCCTCGCTGTGTTGCTTTGAAGTGTAAATCAGATTCTACTGATGTATGAAAGTAAAGTGCAGAGTGTACACCAGAGACCATTTTGCAGCACTGAGGGCATGCAGGGTGCAGCCAGATGTAAGTGGATCTTTTTCACCAAACGTAAAGGTCAATAATGCTTCATACCTACAAACGCATATGTGTGTGTGTTGTATGTAAAGCAACTTATCAAAGGTGCTGCCTATTAAAATGTATGATGCTACATAGACATGAGATTTTTTATAGATAGACCTGCTGTTTGTCTTTTATCTCTGCTTCGACTGTGGCGAGCAAACATGCTAACTCTCAAGCGTCCGGTCCTTTTGTCAGGTGCTCTCACTTCCTCAATATGATTCTTTCAAGTTTTAGCTTTGTTTTCAGTCCCTTAGTTTTGGGTTGATTCTTTTGTTTCCCCAGTTTGCCAGTTGTTTTTTTCTTTGGGGATTTTAAAGAAAGTGATTTTACACTTGAATGTGTAAAAATAAAGTGTAATTCTAATAGAGCTGTAATCTACAAAACATGAGTTCAATTCATTGTATATGGCCGATCAGATTCACACGGCCCCTTGTGATTCATAGAGATTTAATAAAGAAATCAGTATCATGAATGATCATGACTTTCACCTGGATTTACCTCATTAGCACACTTCACTTTTGAGCCTCACAGTCATCCAGGTCGGCATGGAGGCCGTTTCACATTGCAGGCACACGCTACATATAATCCAATCATATACATTCACAGCCTGTCTCTTGCACTTTGTGGTCCATATAGACATTTTGCTCTCACATCTGAATAANTTTTCTACTTCATAGTGAAATATGTTATTTTTGTCATCACTTTACTGAATCTTTGATTATCATCCCATTTAAATTGTAACAGGCTTTTAATGGTTGTTCAGGCAGTAATGACAGATACAGACATTTGACAGCAAAAAAAAAAAAAACACTATTAATAGACATATTTCTGCTGATGTGACTCTCTTTATGCAAAAATATACAGTAAATGATTTAATCTGTTTGGCTACATTTACCTTATCACACCATTGCCATTTGTTTAAAGTATGAGATGTTGTTTGCTCTATAGCTGTTTGCAAAAATTGGTAATTAAAACTTGCTTCATGTTAATAAAAACTCACAATTGCACCTGGATCTCATAAGGAAGGACAAGCTGTTTATACGTGTTTATGGATACATTCAGGTTGTATCTCCTGCAGCAGCTGTTCAACATGCATCAGAATTAGTCACCCGCATGTTTTTACAGTACAGTGAGGCTTTTGATTTATTTTTGCAAGCTGTGCCGTCAGCAAGTATGACTGCATTTGACTCATCATTCTCTTTCAATATCAGTACGAGTTGTAGCTTTGCTTTTGGAGTGATTCTTAAAAACTTTTAAGATTTCTGCTCAGTGCAATAGATGATCATTAAAGGTTCAATACAACAGAGGATAGTGATCATTTCCAGAGCAGAAACTAATAATATTTTCACAGTTAAACTCCATAGATACATTTATTTTACTTGGACACCAGTTCTTCTCTCCGGGATTTGACCTAATTTGTTCAGAAATCAAAGGTGTTTTTCCTCACATTACATGTTATATTATTAAGTCCCTCGAGACAAAATTTTTTATTCTCATCCTGGCCAGTGAGCCACACACACACACACACACACACATACACACACAACCGTGAACACGCTGGGTCACGACTGCTGAAAGACTTTTTCTGGCTCAGAAGTGTTGAAGCTCATCATTAAGTCGGTCACCCACAGCAAAGAGATATCACCTTTAATATCAGTCAGTATTGTTAAAGTGGATTTGCTGCGTGATTTTCTGCTTGTTACACCTTTTATTTTAGTAGCTTTTTAGAGGCAAATTGAGTTTCAGCACGAAATGTTTAGGCTTGTTCGGAATAGCAAATCATTCCTGGCTTAAAGGCTTATAAACAAAGGGATTTAAGACAGATTAAAGCTCATATTATCAGGATTAAAGTACCCAAGGTTGAGTATAATATAAAGAGGACACACACAGTTTTAAGAGAAATGAGTGTTCAGGGATAAAGAGAGTTGCTTTGTTCATTTACTATGATAATGACAAAAGGAAACCACCCATGTATACTATTCTATTAAAAGCAAATACACAGGGAATATTCAGTTTAGGGTGACTGGATGTGGGCAAGAAAAAAAAAAGATCTTAATTGACTAAAAACATTATCCAAGCCCTCATGACGCCACACAAAGCCTTTAGTCGTGACCATGAGAGGATTTACCCACAGACAAAACATACTGTAGAGGCTTTGGGCTTCTCATTCTGTGTGTGTGTGTCCATAGTCAAAGGCTGGATTCTGCTCTACTCTGCTGACTTTGGCCGATTCTCTTCATTTGTGCGTGAGAGATGAGAAGAATCTGAGGCTAAAATGGAGAAAGTAGGGCGAAGGAAAGAGAATTTATGGCAGGCATTAGTCTGCGCAATTATAATGGTCAGCGATGACGAGTTCATTTCTGTTCCTCAGCCGCTGAGGAAAAGGCCATCAGGCAAATCTTATAAGGTTATAAATCTTAAAATACAGCAGCGGGATCAAAAAAATGCTTCTATATGTCAATGTAGAATTTTAGTACTTGACAAGGATGACATGCAAAAAAAAAAAAAAGTTTATTAGGGATCGTGTTATGAAGGTCAGATAATGTGTTCAATTGACCATTTGTTAGCCAGTTATATGAAATTGTATCCAGGCAAAACAAGCCTGAAGTACAAAATGAAGGACATTCAAAGTGCTGAATTCAAAGGATGGATGTAATGAGCAATCAGATGCAGTCCAGGGTTAAAGTATTTACATATGAGATAATCAGCTGCCAACTTTTCTGCAAATCTTCTTCATGAGCCATCATGTTTATGCAGCCATCAAGCGCATATTTATGATGTCTTTTACAGGAATCTTGTTTTACATTGAGTCTAGTTTAAGTATCTATGTAGTAGTACAGCTGGTAAGAATCAACAGTCGCCTGCTTTTGTCTTCATCTGTCTGAAACCTGGACCATTATTTCCAACATCATAAAGAATTTTAAGTATTAAATGTGCCAGTGTTGTTGTAGAGCGCCTTGACAAGGACAGCAACAGCAACTAACTTCATCTTTAATTTACCTCGGTGATACATGCAGAATAGTTTTATTTGTGTGGCATAATGAGACCGTCTGCACAAAAGCATTTCAAATTAGCTTCTTTTAATTTGCGGAGGGATTTGTCACATTTTTTTGCTGTGGCCTTGTCATCTACGTTGTCAAATATGTCCGAAAAGTTAAAAGATAAATGTTTTTTTTACAGCAATATTTTGTAACTCGTATTCTGTTCAACCTGTCTCAAGGTGTATTTTGATGGTTTTATAATTAAAGATGAGGTTGAGGCAGCATATTATAAGAACAATGAATCCAAACAGTATTTCAGCTTCCCTCAGACAAAAGGATATTTACAGACGAGTGTCGCAGCATCAACAGTGTATTTGGAGGCTAATCCTTGTCAACATTTTTGTTTCTTCCTTTTCTCAGTTTTCACTTTCAGCGAGTTGAACAAATACAAAGACAGCAGTTATGCTTATACTTACATTCCTTAATTGTCTCATACCTGAGGCGCAGATGGAGATAACCTTACTTGACTCCTTCCTGCTTACACAGAGAAAGCCCTCGCTCCCAGTAATTCCATTTTCAGGGCACCAAACTGAGCTTGTAAACTCTATTTCCTCTCAAAGCCCAGGTGAGTTCACCTACATTCCTCCTTCAATACTGTGCCAAAACTGAGTGCAGCTTCCCCTCAAACCTCCTGCCATCGCTCTCAGATACAACACTTCATTTTTCAAAGTCACAAAAAAAAAAAACACTTGAGTGCCTTCATCTTACAGAATTGTCCCCCCCTCACCTCCCCCCAGCTGAGGGAGTTCAAACCAGTCCCTTCACTGGTTATCCTCTGGCCTACTATTTTTATTCTCAGCTCATTTGCTCTTCAAATTCTCGCCAACATTACAGACACATGTGTCTCGCTCTCCTGGTCCATTAAGGATGTGCGCCTGACTTATTTTGGTGATTTTATTTGAAAAGATTCACTGGCAGCCCGCGGAGCGCGACATGTTAATAACACTCAGACCTCAAAACACACAGAGAGATGAGATTATTAAAATTATTCTTAGTGACAGGATGCTACACTTCCAGTGAGATTTCAGGTGGACACACAAAGCAAAGCAGGAGGTTTTTCTTCGCCGTCTCTGCAGGTTCAGGGTTGGTGCCGTCTGGTCAGGCTTCAGTATATAGACACGTGTCATGAACAACCTGTGCAGCTGAACGCAGCCTTGCACCACAGTGTTGCAACCGTCGCTACAGTTTGCAGCCTGATATGAAGCAGAATGGAGATCTCTGTGAGCTGTCTTCAGAGATCCCTTTGACTATATAAAACAAGCGGTTTAATGGTCTCCCTAAAGAAAAAAGACTTGTCTGTTGTTCACTTATGATTAAGTGCTGCACTTTTTTGTAAAATGTGTACTTCTGGATGAATGACTATAAGAGTCTTCAGCTACTTCTTTTGTGTGACTGCTTTTATTTGTCGAGCCTGGAACAGAGGACAGTTCTTTCTTTGCAACACGATATAAAGTTGTGTTCATGTCTGACAAATGTTTCACAACTGCAACAGTATTTTTTGGTTTCTCTGTTACAGCTGTGGTGCCCAGCCATTGTGTCTTCTCAGTGTTTTGCTTTGTGTGCCAAGGATGTGTTAGATTGCCTCCTGCTGCTGAGGCGCTGCCCATCCCAGTTTCCACTTCCTGCCACTAAGATGAAGAACCTGATTGGAGTGGCACCTGATCCGGCTCACCTGTCCGGGGATGCAGCTCTGGGCACACCTGATAAATAGTTGGCCAGCTTGTCGGCCGGGCAGCTGGGAGCAGCTCGTCACTGTGCCACTAATTACTGTCTCAGCCTAATAGGTGTTAATACTTGTTCTGGATTGTGTGAATTGGAATTGAGGCACTCGTTAAGTACCTGGAGACAGGACCAAGTATAGTTTTAATTACTGATAGCACATACACTCACAAAACCAGACCATTTAGGTCATCTATGCACAAAGCTTATTATGACCAATATTTATATTTACTGCTACTTATATTGGCCGTAATTATTATATGCACTGATGTCAGGGACTAATTTTAACTCATATCACACATGTGACATATGGTAAATTAAATATTCAACTCAAGTTATGTAACAAACACACATAGTTTAACCCAAATCATGATGTTTTCCACACCTAACCAAACTGCAACCCTTTCACAACATTACATAGTATGTAACTCTAGTTCTGTGAGTACATGCGTCATGTACATCGTCATCAGTTTTTCATCAGGGGGAGGTCTGAGTGTGAGGTTTCATTTATTTCACTTCTTTATTTATTTGCTTTGAACGGCACCCACTGGCCGTTCTTCTTCCTCTGCTTCATTTTTTGTATGTGTCAATTATCTAAGTTCCATGCAAATAGAAAATCCATCCGGTTTTATGTTGCCTACTCTTCCCTGAGCAGGCTGGCTCATAACAAAGTTCCTGTGGGCCAGGCACTTCTATGCAAATGGCACAGAAAATGAATGAATAAATAACAAATAAACAAACTAACTACCAGCAAATATATTAAATTGTAAGGTGTGACCTCCGCGCTGCGTGCGCAGTGTAATATAACCTAATCTAATATAAACACTGCAAACTGTAATTTACCAGAGTCAGCTGCTCTCTCACCCAGCCTCAACAGGAAAAATAACATTAGACTGTAAGATTCAAACAGGCAGCGTTTATTGCAGGAGTGTTGAACTGGATTGCATTAGATTGTACAGGCACCTGTGATATTGTGTCCACCTCTTGTAGATTAATTAGAGTGTGTTTGCTTTGTTTGCTGCCTTGTATTTCACTTGTTTCATCATGTATTACAGCACTTCGCTTTGTCATGTGAATGATTCTGATTACAGGAATCTGGAAAGGTTCGCCTTTTCTCTCCGTAGCGTCCTTGGAGACATGCACGGGATGAAAGGCTCTATAAATAAATGAGCCTGAACTTGTGTGATTCTCATCTCACAACCTCTGCATCCACATGAGTAAACATAGTTTTGCAGGGGCTTAACTTAATATGTGGGCTTATTTGAAAGTACAGCTAGAGCATTTCATTGTCAAGTTTAAAAAAAAAAGAAGAAGAAGAAAATCGTTTGAATTTCTGATTTGAATTTTTGTTCTTCAGTTGATGGTGGTGGAGACTAATAATAGTACCTGAGTTCATTCAAATTCCTTAATAGGGTGGGGGTGATAGAAACTCAGATGGAGACTGAAAGCACCAGTATCTCTTTGAAGAAAACTGCATCTAATTGGTTGCTGTGTAACTGTTTTATGTATAAAATGGTAAATATAAGATTATACAATTAGCAGTTTTGCATGTATGAACACACATACTGATGAAAAAGAAAGGCCAGTTTCTGTCATGTGACATTACAAAGGTAGTTTGCTTTCACTGAACAGCAGAGCAACGGTTAAAATAAAAACTGAAACGTCTAAAATTGGAAAACAATCAGCATGTAAAATGGTTACTTTTTTCGTAAATCTATACATGTACAGTACATATGTGTGTCCAGATTACTATGGGCTCATTGATGCATGCATGTTTAAATCTGTGTGTGTGTGTGTGTGTGTGTGTGTGTGTGTGTGTGTGTGTGTGTGTGTGTGTGTGTGTGTGTGTGTATAAATCTGGTCCTCTGGTATATTCAAGTCAAGCTGATGCTAAAACTTTACAAAAACTGTAACTAACTGCAAAAAGCATATTGGAAAGCAGCTTCACATCTGGCACCAAGGTGACTTTATATTTATTTATTGGTATAATGATTTTCTGAAATTCAAATTAAAAGTCTTTGTTCAGGCTCCTGTACAACAAGCAGCAGCGTGCACCAGTTAAACATGAAGTAATTGGAAGTGTGTCTTGGGGGAAATTTCCTCTCTCTTGTCAGCCCCCGCCCACAGAGAGTTCAGAGTGAAGGGTCAGCCTCCTACAGCACATGAATGGTGGATTTGTGACAACCGTTTCTGCCGTTTAATGGGGGGATTGTGAGACGATCAGGGGTCTGAAGTCAGGAGGGATTCAGAGGCTTTTCTAAAATTTCTGTTATGAAATTATCTGTAGTTTATGGATGTTAATTAAAAGCCACATTTCAGGAGAAGATTGTAAAGTTTATCACAGTTATTTACTTATTATTCCCATGTTGCTGAGGCCTAAAGCTTACATGTGGAGTGTGGGGTTTGTTGATTAATGGCCGCTGTCTCCTCTGCTCAGGAACTTACAGTGTTGGTGTCTTTGTCTCTGGGACCTCTCAGTGATGATTATAGGATAACCTCTCACACGCGCTAATTAATCAGCCCGCAGGAAGACCATTGGTCCAGACTAAATGCGACAGCTGCTTGGCTGGGCGGATCGCTCGTAGGCCCCAGATACCAACCTCAAAGCGTCCCCAAGGCTGGCTCCGATTCAAAGGGAATCGATACAAGTTGCAGGTCTAACACCTGCAGGTGTTTATGGCTTGTCAATTAAATGTGGACATGGCTTTGAGGTCGCCTTCATGACATCACTTTGTTTTACCAGCCGGCGACTGTGCTCACAAGGACGGGCTTCGTTTTTCCGTGCTGCCCTTTAGAGAAGAGGGTCATAAATATCATAAAGTGAAACCAGAGCTGGAACTGCTCACCAATGATACTCATACATCATGTTGTACCACACGGTTCAAAAACAAGCTCATATTTGAATCAGACCTTCAATGTGACTGTCTGCTGATTTATCCCAGATATAATTCTCTCATTATAATTTAATCGTATTCATCTCGACGCTGTGCACGTGTTTGCAGTCTGGGAAGCATCACACAGGCCATTTGAACTTCAGTAGAGTAGAACAGAAGTGAGTAGAATAATTAAAATGTTCCTCAGATTTCAGTGATGCCTGGTGATCTCAATGTGGAAATGTGCTTAAAATGTGGGTAAAAATTTTGCTTTGGACTTTGGAACCACAACGATTATTTCAATTTTTAATTAATCTGATGATTATTTTTTCATTAGTCATTTGATCCATAAAATGTTTAAAGATTTGGATAAATCCAATCACAAAAATGAATTGAAACGATTAGGTGATTACTAACTAGAAAATTCATGGTGATCTATTTTGATAATTAATTAATATTTTAAGTTAATTTCCAAGGAAGAATGCCAAACACCCTCTGGTTCCAGCTTCTTCAATGTGAGCATTTGCTCATTCTCTGTCTTATATCATTGCAAAAAAAAAAGAATCTGTCTTGGACTGACATTTCCTGACATTTTATAGATCAAATAACAAACCAATTGATCATGAAATTATGTAACTGGTGGAATAATTGATAATGAAACTAATATGAAATAGACAAAGGAAGAAAATTCTCATATCTGAGAAGATTACACTAGGAAATGTTTGCCTGAGAAAAACACTTTTTATGTATTTAAACTTTAAATCTAGCAGATTAGTCCATAATCAACATTTCAACCTCTCATAATGGGCCTTCAGTAAAAAACAATTTGGACCACCAGCTTCACCTCAGGGGCACAAAACACTCCAGTTTATTGGTTTTCAACAGAAGCTCACTGTATAAGATGAGATTTTATAGAGATAATAAGAGAGAAAATACCTTTTCATCACATCCACATAACAAGCAAATAGAGAAAACCCTTCACACATTGCAAACTAAAAACCTACCTTTTTGCACTCTGGCAGGTCTGTTAGCTGAGATAAATGAGCAGCATGCTCCTGCATTGATCAACCCACGGCCATAAATGGCTCCTGCTGAGCAGACAGGACAAAGATCTGGATTATGGAGGGACGTTAAATCACATAACACTGATTCTCTTTGACTGACTAAATGAATTAGAGACAATTATTGATGCCAAAGCATGTTTTTAATGTGAAAAGCGTTGGAGCTTGAATAGAAGGTTTAAAGGTTTTTCTTTTTTTTTAATAGGAACATGTTCCCAGCTGTCAATTCAATTTACTGATTTTTCTTTCATACGTTTTGTATAATGAACATGTATGAAAGAAGTCGGGCCACAAAGAGGACGACTCGATTGCATTTTGCTCTCAAAAGGCAGCAATTGATATTACTGCAAGCAAAGGAGTTGGTCAGTGTTTGCATTGTGTTTCTCTATGACGTTTCACAAACATGTTGTAATCATCCAGGAGAACTAACGGAAGTTAATGCAGTTTATTCCATTTATCAAAATAATCCATTATGTTGATGCAACCTTAATTTTTTCATGGTAGAACATAACACATGCACTGAGGCAGCCTGCTGAGCTGGAGCTGTCAGGCAGATTGGATGAGAAAGGCTGTTATTAGCAAATAATAATCTGGCAAAGATGATACAGCAAAACACTGTCAAAACACAATCAAGAGTTTTCAGTGAAAATACAGTGAAAGCCCTGGCTTTCATTCAGATGCTACAGTTTTAATATGCATTTAGTTGTGAATTCAACAAATAAAAAGTCTTAATGTTCTTCAAGTGCAGGAGGTACACTTGCAAGATCACGAGAGGTCAACCAGCCTCATACACAGGAAAGAACAAATAAAGGATCAGCTGTCAGACCCCAAATTCCAGAGGCTCTGCTGCACCCAGCATGTTTCACTCCTGCACAAATGAGAATCAGTGCATGGAGATGGAAACTGGCTGAAACCTTCTTCACAATGTGGATACACTTTTTTTGCTGAACCATTTAATAAACACATTTTCCTTCTGGTTTGCAAACAGGGAGTCTATAATTTAAAATCCAATAATCACCTCATGCCACAAAAAGGGGACCTCAAAACTGAAGGTTCAATAACAACACTGAGATGTACAGTCAGGTGCAAAGGGACTACTTGGTCCCAGCAGGTTAAAGTGCTGCAGGTCTTCATGCTCACTTTGTCTGCAGTATCTTCCCTCTGAGCATCTCTGCTGTAATCACCCTGCCTGCTCTCATCCCCTGCTCAGGTCTACTTGCAGCAGCCTCTCTAAGCTGGACCACATCCAGATCTCTAACATGACCCCCACCACACCTTGATTTCCCACGATGACCCGCTGTCTCTATCTCGTGGCTCCATCCAGTATTGCAGCAGTGAAATGTGCTCTTTTGGAAAGATGCGTCTCCAAAAGTGAGTGTGAGAAGGGGAAGGAAAAAAAAACATCCGTGCGTAATTCTGGGGGAAGCGCGCATCCAAAAACCTGTGCGCATCAGCATGGTTGATCTTACAGCGCAGGGGGGGAGAAGTCACACATGAGAGGCGCAGAGTGAGGCGCAAATCTGCAGCTGTTTGGACAGAAGTAGGTTGTCAGTGTGCGCGTCCTGCTCTTTGGAGACAGTCGGGTCGGATCCAGCCTCTCGGTAAACCAGTGCGCAGCGGGGACGCGTGCAGCAGGGGCGGCCGTCTGTCCTCTCCATCCCTCCCATTGGCTGCAGCAGGATGCTCTGTGTCTCTCCCGTTTCCTTGATGCTCACATGCAACCGGAGTCGACGGAGCTGTGCAATGGAACAAGAGAGGGAAGCTTCACCTGTAGATATTTGACGCTCACCTGCTTTGCGCACCAAATAACAGAAACGCACTTATTGCGCTAAAAGCTGCTCGGATATTTGCATCTGTGCACAATCACTGGAGGTAACTTCACTGTTCCAGGGGTTTTTCTGTCGCCCTGTGCTCCGGTCTGACGGGATCCTGCAGGCTGCATGGAGGCATGTCGGCATGGCTTGCACCAGGAGAACCAAAACTTTGGTGTCCACATGCGTCATCCTGAGCGGCATGACCAACATCGTGTGCCTGCTCTATGTCGGATGGGTCACTAATTACATCGCCAACATCTACATCAAAGTCCCCATGCCTTTACCGGAGAGAAAGTTAGAGGGGGACAAAAGAGGGGACACCATCCGGATCATGGAGAGGCTCGACCGGCTGGAGAATGTGGTCAACCAGCACATACAAGGTAAAGGCTGCAGCACCTACACCTGCACCAAAGGAAAGTTTTGCTGTGATAGCTTCACTTTTATTTGACAACAAGGTGTGTTTGCATTGTCTGTTTTGAATGGATACAGCAGGAACTTCTTTTGTCTGGTAAAGATCAGGTTATTTGGAGGACAAAGGGCAATAAGAAAAGGATTAGTGAGGGTGTAACCTGACATGTTTTGCAGTGGCATTATATATGCAAGAGATACTGGAAGTAGGCTATAATATATATCTTACTATAACTATGCCATTAATAGATAAAGTCTGATAATATCACTATTAATTTACAGTTTAAATGATACAACATTGCTTTATTGGTTTAAAGCCAGTAGAATAATCTCATGTCTCATTCATGTATGCTGTTACATACATGCTTGTTCCTTTATGACAGTTAATCTTGGTTCTGCTGAAACCAGCCACATATTCTTTAGAAAGGTGCCCGACACGAAGCTCCTCATATCTCGAGCTGCACTCCACCTTAAAATGTGGTGTGACACAACATTATGCATCCTTACTGAGAGCCAGACAGTGTTTAGTGCTGGCAGAAAAAAAATCTACATTAAAATACAGTTACAGCTCAGTGTGTTATTCAGTTTCCATGCTGGGGCATGTCTGAGAAGCTGCTAAGTGAATTGTCTGATCTGTCCATTCATCCTTCAGTTACTTCTCTTTTTTTAACAAAACTAATTGGGAATCTTTACGAAACTGTTCAAATCCAATTCCCTGCTCCTTCTGCATTACTTAACACCAACTCATTCTTTACTTTGAGGAATGTCTGGAATCCGTTTTTTCTCAAATTCCTTCAAGCCTTTCCTCCTCTCCCGGCGTACAGTTACTTCACACTTGATCACACACAGTTAATTTCTCTCCATTCTGCGTCTTTAAAAGAAGCTATTCCTGTCATCACAGGGGGGGCTCGTGTTGGGCAGGTCCCAATCTGAAATGGCACGGAGCTGGTGCACAAGCGAAACGCAGACAGAGATCTACTCATGCTGCTGTGAGCACTGAAGGCTCCGTGCTAAGCCTGGGTAAACATTCCTCCTGGAGGCAGGTCTCCATTTCAGCTTGGCACCCATAGGCATCTGCGGGGCGGAGCTTTGTTCAGGTGCCCCCAGTGACTTACCTCCAAAGTACATGTTTCAACTATTTCTGTTGCTCTGACAGAATAGATGAGTTCATGCTGGAAAAAAACACTCAGCAATGTTTTGGAAACACTGTCGAAGTAATTTTCCACTTTAGCAAGACTTAATCTAAAATTAAAGATAATCATCAAAAGGACTACTCAAACATGTATAAAGCTTATACACTAAATAGTAAAAGCTTGTTTGTGCTTTATTCCAAGCAGCTTATTTTTCATTGAAACAATGTTTAGTTTGACAGACCTCACAATCTACATCTCAATGCTTCAACTCGTGGGACATTTTGGGAAATCCACTTATTCAATTTCTTGCCCAAAGTTAGATGAGAAGATCAAAACCTCTCTCGTTTCATTTGGGTAAATATGAAGCATAGCTCAACAGAAAAGACTAGAAACAGGGGGAAACAACTAACCTGGCTTTGTCTAAAGGTTACCAAAAAAAAATCACCTTCAAGGCTCACTAATCAACACATTACATCTCAGACGTCACTGCACCCGGCCGAAAAATAGTCCGGCACAGAACCAGCCATCAAACCACAACATGTTGTTTCTGTGCTCTGGTTTGTTCAGATTAGACAAAACGGATTTCATTTGTTATTTGGTGATCATTACAGGGACTGGTAGGCAGATTTTATTTACCTTTGTACAGAGGCAGGCTAACCAGCTGTAGCCTCATATTTACTAGGGATGCACCGAAAATTCGGCCACCGAAAATTTTCGGCCAAAACTGGCTCAAAAGTGCATTTTCGGTTTTCGGCCGAAAGACTTTTGTCACCGAAACAACACGGCCAAAAGACGTTGTGATGACGAAGAAAAATCACGCCCACCACGGGCGGTTGCCGCTTCCAGCCATTTTTAAAATGCGCTTGTAGCGGCGCCAGTGTTTGTAACTAGGCAACCGTGACAACGCTTTTTGATTGGCAGAGAGCGCAGCGGGCCCCCGGCATATGGTCCCCGGCACACAGATTTAGCTGGCCTTCATCTTTCCTGTGTTTTATTTAGTTCATTATTGTCACATTTAGTGTTGAAATGTGTTTGACAGACATGTGTACGGGACATTTATGAAATACGGGACAAATCGTGGCCCGTATTAGTTCAAAAGAGGATGCAACATTTAATTTTCAAATAAAGGACAATTCCGTATTTTTCGGGATGTTTGGCAACCCTACCGGCACGCGCACGTCTGGATAGTTGCCAACATGTCTGCGGTGTGGATGCATTTCATTATATCCAAGAAAGAGCCACGGATAGCTAATAGCTAGTTTTAATGTCAGTGTTAATATATATTTTCATAATTTTGTAATTGATTTATTCTTTGAAGCATTAATATTAATTTATGCAGTTGCAATGCCTTGATTTTAGTGAGGTTAGTACACAGTCATAGCCACGAATGCAATGGTAATAATTGGCATAATAATTTATTTCGGTGTTTCAGTTTTCGGCCTTGGTTTCTTCATTTTCGGTTTTCGGTTTCGGCCAAGAATTTTCATAGTGAAACAGAAACAGAACTGGCAACATGTCGATCTCATCTCTGAAACTCTAGCCTTGTCTTTCTCTGCCACTGTTAAAACTAGGGCAGTCGCTCTGTAATTAGTTAAAACAGTTTCACTTTTGTGCGCTCATCCTCTCATGAGCTCATGCACAGTCAGCCAGCATCATTATTGGCTGCTTTAGCTATTGGTCCTCTTTTCAATTTGTGAACCCGTTTGCAGGCCTCCGACACAAACTGCAGGGACATGACGGAGATTCATCATGCCGGCAGTGTGCTTTGTCATTTTTAGAGCTCGGGAGCACTGCGCTGTCGTTCACAACAGAATGTGTTCGGGCTAATGCTGGAGGAGACTGTTGATGTCATGCATTTGCAACAATAAAAACGGCTCCAACAAAATGACCTGTCACTTTAAGTACGAGCCATATTGTCTGGATTTCCCTGATAATTGCTCCGAATGCATCCGCGGCAAATATAGAACCATAATCTGAGTCTGTAAGTGGCCGCCGGCGTCAACAGTCGGTGAGCTTCGAGCAGAGCCAGAGAGTCATTAGTGCACTTTCGACATCTCTAAAAATACATTTTCTTCCTATCATTCTGTGAGACAAGTGCAGAAATTGTATTTTCTGACTCCGCCGTGCTTCAGTCCTCTGCCGTGACTTGCACACTCACAGGGTCCCGGTGCACTCTTCACACACACACATGCACCGTATGAGCAGCGTGAGCTCCGGCAGCACAGAGCGTTCACTACCTTCACTGCAGCTGACTCACTGTGGACAGTCAGAGGAGATGTCTCTGGTGTCAGCTTCCCACTCAGAGACCAGGCTGAAATATTCCACCACTCCAACTATGTGATGAAGTTAAGTGGTGTGTTAGGAGGACAAAGCAACCTGGCGGCTCTTTCATGTACTAAGTACAGTGAGCCGAGGAGAATTTATTGGAAAGTTGGACTGAACAGGTCCACACACGTCGACCATGAGGGCTGCTCGCTGCACTCTTTGCCTCGTAACCAAAACTGCACGCGCTATAGTCTGCAGAAGACTTTGTCAGGTTGTACTTTAAAATATGTGATCGGAAGATAATTATTAGAGTATTTTATTTTTGCATACTTCATTGTCATTGTTGTGCTTTTGTACAGCTACATTACAGCCCATACAGATTTATATTTCTTTATCAACATACATATTATCAGAAATCCAAATCATATATACGTTTGTTAAGAGTGTTCTTCTATTTATTCTGTGTGTGTTTGTTGCCTTTGGCGACGAGCTCTTGCATACAATTATCCTTGCAGGCACAAATAAAGCCGTCTTGAATTGAAGTGAATAAGGCTTGCAAAAAACGATTATCATTATTTTCTTGATTGTTTAGTCTATGAAATGCCAAAAAAATAGCGAAAAATGTGTGATGTCTTTTATTTGTTTATTTTTCCTTTTGAAGACATTGAATTAACTGTCACATAATGACAAAAGATCATTGCATTTCAGAAGATGGAACCAAATGCTGTTTTTGCCATTTTTGCTTGAAATAGTGAATCAGTTATTAAAATATTCATTCATTCATTAGTTTACTTGATTCATCAACTGACTGCAGATGTCGAGTTGAATGGAAAACTGTTGTTGCATTGTTTGAATAATTTCTGTTCAAAGTGATGTCAATAAAGCTATGTCGAATTCTAATAATAATGACAGGGTCAGTGTAGGATTTATATTGTGAGAAGCAAACAGTTTAAGATACAGGATGAATGGTTCGACAGATATGCCGGTTTAATAGGGTGTTGTTCATGAAAAGGCAGCTTGTTTCATAGCTTGCTGTGACCTCTGAGGATGTGTATCACCGGTGTGCAGTCTGAGCGAATGGCCACGAGGCCTGCGAGAGCTCATCATTAACACACTGCTGATTTAGCTGCAAATGATAGCGACAGTTCCCAAGATGGCTCCAAGCAAAATCCACCCGTCAAGTCAATTGAGCAGCTCAGTAAATCAGCGTTTCCGTTGATGCTCAGAGGACAGTTATATTTGGGTATTTATCTGATGTGATATTCCGGAGCGACAACGAGTGCGGGAGTAGAATAAATGAGTGAAAGCGCATGTGTATGCATCGGTGTGTGTGTGTGTGTGTGTGTGTGTGCAGGCGATGGTGTGCAGCTCCAGAGAGTACAAGTTACACTCACACACACTTGCAGTTCCTTTAAAGTACTCAGTCCTTTGGGAGAAAGAGCAGTTAAAAGAGTCTTTTGATACAGTTTTAGAAGAAGGCAACCTTGTTTCTTATAAGATGAATACCCTCTTTTTTCTTTTTACAAGGGATGCACCAATTCCACCAGACCAAGTGCACGTAATTACATTTTGTTAAACGCCTATACCAAGTATCAATATGAGCGTTTCCGTTGATGCTCAGAGGACAGTTATATTTGGGTATTTATCTGATGTGATATTCCGGAGCGATTTAACTGGACTGTTTCAGTGTTTAGCAATACTACACCGTGCAATATATATGTATATATATATATATATATATATATATATATATATATATATATATATATATATATATATACACATATATATAGAAGGTAAATGTAAACCTGTCACTGCTGTTATCACTATTACTGTTATTATTATTATTATTACTATTACTACTGCTGCTATTATTTCTGACACTGCTGTCGTTGATGTCATATAGTACAGTGTAGTATACTAGTATAGTATTATTATTATACAACATACTATATTATTATTATTATTATGTTATATTATGATAACTAACTAGTAGTATATTACTACTATTACTATTATATGTAGTGGAGTGTAGTCTCCATGACATTACACTACTATATTATTATATTATTGTATTATACATGTACATGTATGTTATACTCTTGGATGTTATACATTGTATATGCTATATCATACTACTACTACATGCTATATTATTATTATTATATTATATTATTTTATTATATTATACTACCATATGCACTCTATTATTACCATCAGCATACCATACCCACTGCTGCTACTCTCAGGTACACACATACACGTATGCATATTTTCTGTTAATCTCCTACAAGTGCCTATTTTGAATCAAATTCCGACTATCTCTACTGCCTAATTTATTGTGTTCTTTTTCAGATTTTATATATTTTTATTTTCTATTCTATCTTGTACTTCGTATTCTATATTTAAACAGTGCAATATATGAGAATGCGATGGAGATGCCAATTTCCCGGAGGGAACCTCCCAAAGGGATTAATAAAGTACTCTGTCTGTCTGTCTGTCTGTCTGAGTACTTAAGAATACCATTCATATTTGGAGACAGTAACATGTATGGGCTGTTCAGTCAGGTCTGCACGTCTTGCTAGAGTCTTCTTAGAGGCTGGTTGAGCTGCACCTGCATGTCTTCCAGGCAGGAATCAGCGAAGGAATGTTTAAAATGTCAAACTCTATTTTACATCTGACTGATACAGCTACACTTCTCCGAGCTTAAAGACCGTTTATAACAGTCAGCTGCAGGGCGTGAAAGACAAACAGCGAGCTGGGGAGTCCAGCATCGCTTGTGGCCTGGATCGTGTTTTCAGTGTTGGACCTGGAGATCAACGTGCAATTAAACTGATGAGAGACACTGTTCGTCCAAATATCGGCGGTGAAGCTGACGGCTGAAATGACCTGCAACAGGCTGCTCATGGGCTTCTTCACAAAGTCATGCAGCTTTGGTAATTTGGTTTCTGTGACTTGTGATGGCAGGGAATCTCGGATTTGGACTGAATTCTTTATTATCTACAACCGACAGCTGGTCATCAGGATCAATGTCCTGGGGAAGAGCGTCGGATAGTTTCACCACCTGTGGGTCGTCTCTGGATGCTTTTCAAACATTTACTGCAAAGTTGGTCGTTGCTGATTCCGGCTGCAAACATTAGCAAAACTCCTTGAACTCTGCGTTGTGTTTTCACCTCTCCTCTTGATAATTCAGCAGAGCATAGTTTGCTCTACTTTTGTCATCATCAGTTATCCGAAAATATCTCCAAACTCCTGACATTGCTCCTCCTCCACCTACCCGCTCAGCTGATGTAAGGCTGATTAGATGGAGAGGTAGAATAGTTTCATTATTACAAGTATAGCAACACAGTATCAGACCAGTACCTGATACTGGTACTTGTGTATCCCAACTTTTTTAAAGGTGGATAAATGGGTGCCATAAAGGTAATAAGGCATTATCAGTATATATTGACCTGAATACATCCGCTACTGACAGAAACTGGTGAATATCTCAGTTTTTAAAATGGGACCCACAGTAATTACTTCCTGTGTTAACTGGGCTGTTTCATTCTTTTGTGCTTCTTGAACTTCTTCTGCATCAAACTTTCTTTTAGCAACTCATCTTCTTTTTTCCTTATTTTTCTGAGATGCAGCATGATGATATTTTTATTTATAAATCGTGATGAAATGCTTTTGTAATTTTGTTTTCTAAAGCTAAATCAGGTCCCCTCTCTTAGCTGGTAGTAAATTGGGTCTTGCTTCCATAGTGTCCCATTACAATCAGTTAGAAGACTCCTGTTTGTCGGTATAAACTGTGGCTAATTAAGTTGAATGAGAGGCAGGTGATGATCAGGTAATTGGGGCTCGGCAGGAACAGCTGAGGACTGCTGCTGGTGCAGAGTCAAGGCTGAAGTGACAGGACGGGCTCGACCAAGCAGGAAAGGATGATGGGTAACAAACGTATGTTGAGACAGTTGGTTGTCACACAGTCCAAAAAGAAACATATAACTGTTCACTATGAACGTATATTTGGTCATATTTCAGTTTTTGGATCTGCTCCCATTTGCCCTGTTACATTTTTGTTACTGCGTCATTAACACTTTCTGTCCATCCATCTATCCATCCATTAACTACCGCTTATCCAGGGCCCGGTTGTGGAGGCACTTTCAGCGACTTTCTGTTGTCTTTCAAAATAAAAGCCCTCCAGTTGTGACGCATAATGTACAAATGTACAACTGAGACTGAAGGAAGTGTTTTTCATTTTCATTTTGCCTTAATGTATGTTTTAGATATGTTGGATTTTACAGTTGAAAGATAACCTCAGTTCTCTATGGACAAACTGTAGCTTCACGACATATTGACATATAGATCTGTCACAATCTAATATTGGTTATTATCAGCTGGTTGATTATCCTTCTGGCTCTACTGTAAAAAGATAAAGCGATAAGAAAAAAATTGTTGAGAGAATATTTTTGTCTTGCTAGGTTGGCAGAATTTCATGGCTTTTTCATTAAGCATCCAGGTAGGACACTGGGCTCATTGTTAGACGGACCACGAGGTGGACGCTTGTAGTAGTCCAAACCCCTGAAATGTTTTTGTGAATTCTCCACTGTAGAGTTATGGAGCTTCTCAGGCCTTGGCATCCTGTGAAATCGAAGAGGCTTCACAGTTCTTCATAATTGATAAATATGAAATTAATGTAACCGTGGTCTCTATAAACGTTGTGCTGCAGATTTATTACAAGTCTGATTCATCTGTCAGCACTTGCAGTTTGCCGCCTGTAGGCAGGAACACAGACGGCGTGAGAGAGAGTCTGAGGTGAGCAGCAGAGATATAAAACAGAACAACCCTCATATTCTTAGTGGTAATTCCAATAAATTGTGAAGATAGTGAAATACAGGGATATGAATCCACACTGGAGAATGTTTGGTAATGAAAACAATTAATTATTCGGATTCCAGAGGGCAAAATCATCAAGAAGAAAATAACTTGGATGCGTAAAAGAGTGTCGATTCAAAGGTCGTCCCCTGACAATTTCCACTAAATAGATCAGTTCAGTTTTGCAAATGTTCTCAGTGCCATTTTTCCCCACTGATTTTCCTGCAGCCACAAGAAAATTATGAAAGCAACCCTTGTAAGTCAGACTGAAATCTGCTCTGGCTGTGACTGTGTGAGAGTGGCATCGCGTTGACAACAGGCCACACGTCTGTATGTGTTGATAAACTCTGATCTATTCACATGAACTTCACTGCTAAAAAGTCTCAAGATGTCAGACGTACATCTAACAGCGAATAACTGCCTGCTCTCAGCAGACACACAGCAACATGAGCAACCCGTTAAAGTCCTCTTCTGGTTTGTACTTTCAATCTCTGAGAAAAATATCTGGATCATTAGTTTGCTAAATGCTCAACTTTCTCCTCCGTGTTAGAATGTGTTCATTATTGAGCTTTATGCTTTTGTCTTTCATATTTACCATACAGACAGTAATGGCAATGTATTGATTACCAGAGTTGCTGACAACAACTTTGCTATTAATTAACTAACTGAATTATCGTTTTATCTCCGGCCTACGCAAGTGAGGCCAATTGTGATAAAAGTGTAGACTTAAATATTAACAAAAACAATAAAAGCTCAAATCAGTCATGTGGTTCTTGGCTCCTCCTGCAGCTTCTTGACTTTCTTAATAACATTCTCCTACGAGTGGGACCCGCTAATCCACAATCACCTCCACGAGTTCCCTCAATTCCGATGTTTTTGGGAAACACTTCTCAAGCTTAATGAATTTTTCAATCATCTTTTTCAATCGTTTTCCATCTTAGCCTAAGATGCCTTTGGGGAAATGAGACCCTGGTCTGTGCTGCTGCTGCTGCTGCTGCTGTGTTCAGTGTCTGTCTGGCTGCCTGTGTTCACCCACCATCACCCAGCTGTCAGCCGCTTGGATTTGCCTCCATGGACCATGTGGGCTGCCATGCCACATGCCAGATTTGTAATGTGCGGTTCATGTGTGCAGTCAGTACACAAAGCCGATCTGTTCACAGCCCAAAAACCTCAATAAATTCAGAAAAATTCTACTAACTAACCTTTTGTACCCGACTGCAGGAGTTGTGTTAAAAGAAACATCATTCATGCATTAGGTTGAAGCTGCATTTTTCCTCTCAGCACATCTTTCTATCGACTGTATGGGACAGTGGACTTCAGCTGTCAGTACTCGATTTGTCTTTATTGAGTCAGCTGTTGCTGATGTGAGGTTATGATGGGGAAGGGTGGAGATGGATTACAGGGTGAGACTGGATGAGACAGAAGTGAATTACTGCGTCCTCAAAACAAGATTCATCAAAGCTAACCGTAATTTAGATCTTCTATCAAAATTGATTTTTCCAGCCTTCACTCATCATTAATCCATTGCTGATATAGAAGAAAACTATACTGTACTGTATTTATCTGCCACAGCATATTAGATTCAAATCCAGGGGAAAAAAACAGTAGTGATGGATGTTATGTTTCTTGTGTTGTTCTGGGACTTTGGAGCCTCAGATGTCCGAGCATCCTTGAACGCACTGCAAATTTAAATTTCCATCTCTACAGTTTATCTCACTTAAGCTGCGTCCGCTCAGGACAAGTGGCTCCTTCTGTGATTTGTAACAATTGCGGAGGTTGTCTGTGTTCTTCATCCTGTGTAAATCTGCCGGGTTTGTAATCTGCAAAATGAAAAATGAAGCTCTGATTGGCAGGGCTGCAACTAACCATTATTATTATTGATTACATTACTGATTAATTGCTTAGTCTATAAAATGTCAAAAATGATCATCACAATTTCTTAAAAGCCAACGTGATGTCCCTGAATTGTTTCTTTGGCCCCATCAACAGTCCAGAAAGACTTCTCATCTACAACATACAGTATAATGCTTGAATCATTGTCATGAGAAAACCTCAACAAAATATTGATCACCCTTTGTGTTTCTATGTGGAATCAAATGCTTAGAAATACGACAAGTAGTTTTTGAAGTGTCACAAAACTCCTGATACTCTGATGTAATCCACTCTGGAAAAGGCTGTAGCTGAACTGTAGTCTTTGTAGAAAGTGACCTTAATTCTTTGAAAAGCCTGGGAAAAAAGGGCAAATGCGAAATGGCTAGTTAATCTTAAGGCTATACTGTTTTTTATATGGCTCTAAAAGTTAAAGGTTTCTCTTTCTGAACTGAGTCATCAGACTGTTTTCAAGGACAACATTTTCAGAAAACAAAAGCCAGGAGAAAAGTCTGAATGAAAGATTTGAATAGAAACACCAAAAACATGAGATAATTGCTTAATGAATATGCTGTGATAATTATTTTAATTGACATGAGTTACAGAGGATAAATAAGCTTTATTCATCTGACGTGCTGCTTGATGAAGAACATGTGCGTTTTTATGACTTTGATAGGAAGCTAATGAAAGATAAACTAATGTGCATGTCTGCGTGTGTGTTCAGTGTGTACAAAGAAGAGGTGGCACTTCAGGAAAGAACAGTCTTTATTATCCTTTCTCTAAGTCCTTAGAGAAGCAACCACCTTCTGTGCTCCTGAAGTTTTTATGGCTCCGTTTGGGTTTAAATCACTGAGAAAAACTTTAGATCATGTTCATGAAATTAAGAGGTTGTAAAAGTGTTTTATTCCCACCTTCTCAAACCACTCAGCCTTTTCTGCCCCAGATAAGATTTAAGACTCTGTGCTGTCGCTGTCAAAGAGGATCTGGTGAGAACAAGAACAAGTTTCTACAGGACTCCAGGTTGTTGTCTGCTCTCTCTGACACCTGTGAGTGTCAAATGTCTCATGTTCGTGACAAACTGTAAGCAAAGGTGAGGAGTCTGTGTCTGCACTTGTTAAGAACCCGCTTACTATGGAGACACAGTCGGCTGATTAGTCCAGTAGTTACCAGACAGAAAATGAATCTGCAACAAATATGAAAATCAATAAAAGATGTAAGTAATTTCTCATAGGAAAATGCTGAACAATTGCTGGTTCCTTCACATCAAATGTGAAGATTTCCCATCGGTCCTTTGTCCTATATAATAATAAGCTGAATATCTTTCAATCTTGGGCTGTTGTTCGCACAAAACAAGCATTTCATCGATGATGAAAACAATTGTTGGAGCCTCACTGCCTTACTGTGATTGTTGCAGACAACTTTGTCATAAAAACAATAAATAGCCTTTTTCTACTGTGGTACCTTTCAATGCTAAGACATTAAAAATGTATTTACCTGTCTTTTGCCCATATTTTGCCGCTCTTACAAAACCAAAAACACTTTCCTCTTAAACAGCGTGTTCATATGGCTATATCTAGTTTATTGCTGCAAGAGTTGATATGTGCTCAAAGACATTCCAATATATACAAACACAGTTAACCTGCATAGATTGTACATGAATTTTAAGTATATAAAACCTATGGAAAAGATATGTTGGAAGCTAAAAGCTCATTTGAAAAACACTAGCAGATTTACATTAAAAGAAAATAATTATGAATGGAAACGCTACTACAAAGTAAAGAAAAATGAAAAATAGAGGAATATGAACAAACTATTTGAAATGCTGTTTGTATTGTTTCTGGATCCCCTGTTGCTTTAAATGAACAACATAAGGCCCACAACTGATTTCGGTCATGTTGTGAAAGCCATCAAATATTCACACATGCCTCTAGAATGCAAATACTTAGCACAAAAAAAAAAGAAGATCCAATCCATTTTAAGGAGCTTGGTTTCTATTTGCATGTGGACGTCTCAGCTGAATTGAACACTGAGGAGAACAACAATCAGTGCATCGCGCCTCCAGAACTGTTTCTTTACAACACTTTTCAGTTACCATCTGCAGTCGCCTGGAAGGAGGCTCAGTGCGTTTGTCGCTGTCAGAAATATGTGTACTACATAGTGTATGTGGTTCTGCAACATGTGGTCAGAGATTAATTTGCCCTCTTGTGTATTAGTCACATTTTGCAGTAATTAGAAAGAAGAGGTTTCATGTTTTGTTTATTGTCTTGTTTAGTTTCTAACGAACAAATCCATGCAAACAAGCACTCTAATGTCACTAAAACTATGCCGCAGTGCCCCCTTTTTTTTCAAAAGATTGCTGGGTTCTGCAAAGCTTTTGGATCTTGTGACAAAGCGCGATGCAGCCGTCAGGCAGTGCTTTGTCAGTGTGGTACAGAGGCCAGTGGCTGCCATCAGCAGCCAGCCAGCAGGCAGCCAGCAGCCGTTCAGTCTGCCTGGCCTGAGGTGCAAACCAACGCTGTGCAAAAACTCCCCTGTCATGTGCCTTTGTGGGGCATCTGCTGCGTGGTGATAAGGACCAGGCTGTTGCACTTTTTGCACTTCACTTTTGAGCTAATTATATATCTCATTGTGTTGTTGCAGGAATTAAGATAGATAAAGTTCTCCCACAGCCTGTACGTTCTGTGTCCTGACTCATGACAATGTGAGTGCAGAGCAGGATGTGAAACAAGGCTGCTGTGCACAATGTAAGAACACATCTGATACTGAAACACAGAACAACAAAACCTTTATATTTCAGACGAGAGCTCCCTTTGCCAGCGAGCGTGAATCAGCAGCCTCGGGTTCAACGCAGGCTCGCCGGACTTCTCCTCCATCGCTGCGGCTCTACAGGCTGAAATACTGAAGAACATTTACTTTTAGTCGGTGGGTTCATTTTGGGTGGTGTGCTCAAACAGCTGTACCTTGCCTGGAGCTGCACACAGCCAACACATTTCCATGCTTTTTCTGGGCTGTGAAGAAAACAGAGGCATCATCTTTGGTGTATTTGATGAGGGCACAGATTAACCAGCTGTGGTCCGGCATTATTAGACGTTGCTCAGTTCTATCTGTGAGCCAACACTTTGTTCATTACTCCATGTCCTGATGTGAAACCTTGAGTAACCTACAGAGTTTACAAGGCCGGCAGTCGGTGTGAGTTTTGACAGTCTGGTCATTTGCTGTCACCCAGTGGTCGACTGGCCATTAGCATATCAGCACAAATCCAGGTGGGCCACCACATCCTACCATTAAAAAATCCATAAAGCTTTTACCCATGTCTGACCGTGTCTGTCTCTTCACCGACCCTCTGTGCCGTCCTGACTGGACTCACTGGCCAGACACAACCGAGCCAAATCCAAGGCCTTCATTTCTTTCCCATTAGGCCCCTGCTGTCACCACAACCGGAGCCACTTTTTTATATGTGGAATACAAAATAAGGAGCAGGATGTGGCCTCCCAGATGTAACCAGTGCTACTGTATGTGGACTGATTAAAAAAGGTTAAAAAATTTTTTTTTTTAAAAAGCCCATAGGCAATGTGGGACTAATGATGTGCTCCTCTTCTCCTCACACATCCACTGACAATGTCAGCTCTCAGGTCTCAAATATGTCCAGATCTATTTTTTAAATACATGCAAAACAGCTGAAGTATCACAATAGTTCATATTTTCTAACGAACAGTGAGGTGAATTCAACTTTCCCTCCAAGTTTAACATGGTTGTTGCATTCCTCCCCCGATTTAGATGAACTCTTTTGCGACAGACTCCCAACCGCTGTGATATTTCTGCTGTTTGACTCGTTTTGTTTATCACTGGCAGCCTTTTTTCACCAGAGGCTTGGTAAGCCTCATTACTGGCCTTTAGCTTGTTTCTTCACCCTTAACGGGTGATATGAAAGGTGCAACACATTTAGCCAGCTGGTTGTGCAAATGGAGACGGCCCGAGGCTATTTTTTTCCATTTCCTCCTGAATGAGCAGGCCGGTTCATACTCGCACCCGCCTGTGAGGTTTTATATGACTAAGGTTAATGATACCTATGGAAATAAAATGCATTTTATTTTGAGTCAGGCTCGATTTTATTTTCCCAGTTTCTTTATTTTTCATTTTAGGCTTCCATTGGGTTTTTTACTACATGTTTTATCCCCTTTTTTCATATTCTTTAGATTGGATTTTTGGGCCACAAACAACTTTTACAACATGCATTATTCGTATTTCACAGTCAATAATGTATGACTATGTTCGACGCTACAGTCATAGTACAGACACAGCTGAATCACTGTAGCAATCACTGAGCTTAAAGTAGGTGCAGATTTTCTCAGGTTCGTACATCTTGTAGTTATATTTCTCAACCTGTATCAACATTTTTCTTGCCTTTCCTCGTCAGTGAGTCAGAGTCCATGGTCAAAACAGACGACGGTACATCCATCGATTGTTGTGAAGTTGTTGTCAATCAAGTGTCATCAAGTCCCAGCTGAGTCGAGTTTTTCACTGCACCATCTGATTTATCGACGAGTGAACCCACAGTCACCAAAGTGAACAAAGAAGAAGTGAATGTAGTTACTGAAATGAAAACCTGCCTATTGTTGGGCTTTGACAGACTGAAGAAACAAATGCAATATACCAATACCATCATCTTCAAAACAATCAAAATAAACTGTACCTATTGTGAAAAGTAATTTTTTTGTCCTGGTAAAGGTTTAATTTCCACGGACATTCTGAACTGTGAGCCTCCATGGCTCTGTCTTTGATTTCCACAGCTTTTCATTTACAAGATGTCATGTTTATGTCTACATGAAAGTGGTAAAACAGGGGGAAGGGGAGGAAATATAAAAAACACAGATGAGATAAAAAAGAAACCTCAAAGGGCTCATTAAAATATTTCCCCAATAAAGGCAAGGGCAAGCAACAAATAAGGCCACTGACTGAAGTGAAAACCAAGCATAGCAGAAACATGCTTGTGTTTGACGTCATAAGCTGTAAAATAATGCACAATAATGTCAGCAAAATAGATGGGAACAGAGTTGATATCGATGCTGCATGTAAAGTGATTCTTATCACATTTTAGATCAGTGTAGTAGGAAATGGCCAACACAGCAGCGAAAGACCTTTTGATATGATAAACATCAATGTATTCACGCTGTCTTTGTATGCAAGGCAGCACTAGTGTTTGGATTGAGTGAAAACCTGACTGAATCAAAGTCCAGGTGATTTAAATGATCTGTCTCTCCGCAATGAAGGCTGACACTAATTTATCAATTAAGTCCATGTGTGAGTAAATTAGTGTGACAACTGTGCAGGCAGGGAAACAGGTAAGCAAGAAGCATGACCCAAATACAGATCCTGGAGGTGGAGAATTAAATACAGTACTCACAATCAAAGGTTCAAGGACTTCCAGGATGTTGAGGGTCAAATTCAGAGATGGTAGAAACCAAACAGGCAAACAAGTCCAACAGAGATTTGGGAATCAGAAGTCCCAAAAACCATAGACTGTATAAAATATGGACGTAGTGTCCGTGACGTCACCCATAGGTTTCTGAAGAGCAAAAATGAAGCAAATTGTAGTGCGTAGCCATCTTGGTAGCCTACCTCCGGTTACTCCAAATATGGACAAAGAGGTGGAGCGAGGGCGGAGCTGAGGCGGGTCCTATGGGCCGGCTGAATGAACGCTATTGGCTGAAAAAAGCAGCTTTATTTGAAATAATCAAACTAGCTACGGCTAACCAGCTAGGTTAAATGCTAAATAGCGTTGCTAGCCGGCTAACCCCACGACGATCTCTTTCCCAAACTCAGTGACTAGAATTAGCCGGGGTGACGCCCTTTAGACCGTCAGTGGCTAGTTGTCAATCAAAGTGGCGCCACTTAGATTGACAGCTATGAATTGTGCATAATGATGTATGCTGTATATTTTAAACGAACGCCCCCCCAGAGTTGTCATGGAGTAGAAAAACAGCTTATGAGACTAGAGCCATGTTTTGAACCAGGCTGTAAATATGTTTTTTTCTGTCGTAAAATCAGACATTTTAACATGGGGCTCAAATGTAATTGACTCCCTTCTGCGGCCTGCTCTAGTGGTTATTCGAGGAACTGCAGCGTTTTTGCACTTCCGCATTGGCTTCATTTTTCAGCGCCGGAGGTTGCCGCTTGTTTGAAACACACTTTTTAATATAATTCAGGAAATACTCAAACTTCAACCAAAAAACATTACAGTTAGAGTAGAACAACAAAGTTAGATAAGCAGGTAAATGAGGGAAACTCTGAATGTGTTTTCATTTTGTGGCTCTCGGTTTTAACAACAACTTGATCACATTTCAGTCTGGTTTTATTCCTCCTGCACAGACGGCTCCTCAGTCTGACCCGCAGGTCATTTCTCCTCCTCCAGAACAGAAATGGAGAAATCTTGATTGATATCGTTGGCCGGGCCTTCGGCTAACTTGCAGATGTGGAGAAGGGATAGTCAGTTATCAAACCTTAAGAGCTTGAGACCATTATTTGTCTGAGCCTATCTACCCCGTGAGCCCATTTCTACTCCGCAGCATTTGTCTCACTTTCTCTCACTTCCAACCACAATAATGTTACTGTTGGCGCTGGTACTTTTAACCGGCAGCGTTCACTCGCACATCTCATTCATTTTTGTTATAGAGGAGCCTTTTTCCAGCTTTGGCTTCCTGGAGATGGACAAATGTTTTCTCTACTTTTTAGACTTTGTAGCTTAAATACATTATTGAAAAGTCAAAAAATACGTAATTTAAATACAATAATTCATGCAAAAAATGAAAAAGGTTGAGTACACTTACTTGGAGCTATCAGTAATGATCTGCATTTATACTGAGGAGCAGGATTCAATGGTAAATCAGAAAGGGAAATGATAGCAAATTAATCAGTCTTAATCTGGAGGTCGTCATTTCTTGACTTATTAGTGACTGTAATACTTCATACACACAAGCCACATAATCAACTTCTTCATCAGTGAAAGCTTTATTGAACTACAAACACAACTGACTGACTTGAGCAGATTAATAACTAATTACTCCACGACTTTAACAAGACAGGACAGATTCGAAATTGGCTGATTAGTTGTTGAGATTTTTTTTTCCATTCCAGTTCCAGTTCCAGTCCTGAAGGGATAACTCGAGTAGAAAAGGAGTTTAAATGGATTTGTAATTTGTTCAGCAATGAATAGGACACAGAACTTGAAAAAAAAAAAATGAGGCTCCAGTTTATCCTCCCAGGTTGCTTTCCTGCAATCGATAGCTTGAAGTGGCTCCCTGAGCAGCAGAGGAAATGACGGCCTGTGGTCTGAGCTGAACGGTACAATTGTCATGCACAGGAGTACATTTAAAAAGCCGATTAGGAAGCTGATTACATATATACATGGCGAGACAGTATATCCGGGGAAATCAGGTTTCTCTGATCCCCTAACCTCATTAGGGAAGACAGCTTCCTCATATACAGTGTTTCAGAAATCACATTACTGTAGAGGGGCGATTGTAATCTGGTTCCTTAAGTGCTTAAGTGTTGATGTAAACACGCCGAGTTACAGCAGCTCAGTAATTGTAGCACAACAACTCACATGTTCCTATGGTGGTGTAAAGAGTGTGAATGGGACATCTTTGTATACCGTGTCCTGTTCAGCTGTTCCATCCGGGTAGTGTCACATCTAAGAGCTCATCACAAACCCTGGGAGCTTTCTGAGCAGAGACTCTCACCATGGATGTGGTTGATAAGTGACCTGTGTCTTATTTCAGTCAAAACTTCCCGAGTGAAAAATCAAGGAGCGCTCCACCTGAATAATTAATATTTGGCCCACACCAGCCATCCAGAGGCCATGATCAAAAACAAAACATAAAATACTAGATGTCTGTGTCTGCCATCCAAATCCATGTAGACTTCATTAATATAGAGCAGAGACTTCTGTTTCTACATTCAGTGGGTAAAAAAACTCCACAGTGTTTTAAAGATTCTGCTACTACTTGTCAGTGAAATATTAAACAGGGTGTGTCAGAAACCTTCACACATCTTAAGATCTTTTCCTGTTCATTAAAAAAAAAGGCTCTGCATGGAGTGCTGCCATTGTAGGTTAACATTTTTGTACAGCTCAGCTGGAATAATTTACATTGCTAGTAAGACATCAAATAATGAAATGAAGAAATGAAAATCTCTGAGAACTCAGTCGCCCTGTCAAATACATTGAGCCCTTCTTCTGTAATAGCGAACGTGAAATGATTTATGATAACAAAACAATCACTAGCAGACTCTGACTTATTGCTCTTTAGAATCTATATATGTTTTAATTAGGTGAATTGGCTGTTTTGATTTTGATTCATGTGCTGCTCCTCAGCCAAGTGTGTGTTTGCTAAAGCCTGTAGTTTAATCTGATGGATCAGGAGCAGGAACAGTTTCCTCTTGAATTTAAACCTGATTGCCATCCTAAGCAAAATCCAAAACAGTCACCACTGTGTCCAGACTGAAATATCTCTATGAATATTGGATGGATGAAATTTGTGCATTCATGCTCCCCAGAGGAATTACCCTTTCCTTTATGAACAACAGCAGATACAAGTTGTCCCTTATCTTGATACATACAAACATCTGCTAGATGTACTGCCATGAAATTTGGTTCAGACATTCATGTCCCCCTCAAGATGAATCATAATAATGTTGATGATCCCCTGACTTTTCCTCTGGGCCCCCATCAAGTCAAAATTTTAATGTTTAATACCTGCAAAGTTAATGACTTTCCCATCAGCCTCAGCTGCACTTTTAAGAGATTCATATACTAATATAAATGCATACATTAACTGGTGTAAGAGCTATTTAAACTAACTTAACTAGCTTGATAGAAAGTTCAGAATATGGTAGAATTCAGTGGACCACAAACTAGAAATATTGTGTTACAACACAGTACACAGACAGAAACTGTGTTCATTGTTTGTGATTAGCTGGCAAAGACTTGACTCGCCTGTTTCTGCTCAGTTCATAAGGGATGCTGAAATATTTTAAGACCTCTGTTCTCATTCTTCCACTCATGCATTTTTCAGGATGTTCTTTTTGTTTTGTGACTTGTTTTGAACTGTTTGAACAGCTCAGCAGTGATCACAATTCAAACATTGTTCAAGTCAATTTCTATTTTTCATCCCCCCATTCAGAGCTAAATCTCATTTCTGCTTGTTTTTACTCTTGCTCGCCAAGATATGTGTCTCTCTTGGTCCCATTGTGTTATTGAACACTCTGATATCTCAGGCACAAAAGCAACAAATCAGTCTGAGGAAATTAGAGGAAAATAGGTCTTGGTTGAAAAATTCCAGGGGTTATGCTTTAGAATATCATTGCCAGTAAATAATTGGTATTGACGCAGAAAGCTAGATGTAAGTAAGTGATAAATTAATAACATTCTTCACCCTTCACTTTTCCATGCCTTAAGCCACATCAGTTTATTTTTCTGCTCTCAGGCGAACGCTCTGAAATCATTTTGATTTATATCCTATAACTTGTGATGCTTTTCTGAGAAGAGGCTCCACCTCAGCCTCCAGTTTATAAAGAAAACAACCCCCCGTAAAGGACAAATGATGTTAAACACAGGGCATTGATAAAACTTTGCAAGATAAAAAGTGGAAAGATACCATGAAGAGACATTTTTTTTCCACAGGCTGAGGAAGTCAGATCTGATAGGACGGGTTATAGAAGAGGCATTTGAGATGACTGAATTTAATGGAATAACAAATCCAGCTTCTCAAGTTCAAACAGTGGGAATGATAAATGTGGCGCAGGAGTCAAACCGTCCGGAGCTCCATATCAAATAGCGTCTCGTAATATCTGCTGTTGTTCAAGAGAAGGAAAATATTGCCGCCGGTTGCTCAGGATTTGTCGGCGTTAATGACATTGAGTTTTCTAGAGGAGAATCTTTGTCCAAAAGGATGAAACGGCACAAAGAAAGCCTTTGTAACCCTCTGAAGGGCACGGCTGATTTCAAGGCTTTAATGAGGAGAAATGAACAAAAGGGGCCGAGATGACAAAGACTGCTGCAAGTAAACATGACCCTCTTCCTAAATTCTGCCACTGCATATCCCCTCTGGAGAATAAACAAAGAAAAAGACAAAGCCACACACCCCTGTGTGAAATGTCAGTGTGACGTGCCAGCTACTGATGCGTCCTAATGAGAGAGTTTCCCCCTCCTCCGGAGCCAGGCGCAGGGGCCCATCCAGCACCTAGCATATAGTGGTGGACCCAGTAAACAGACTAATTGGTTATTAGCTGTATGTACTGTCAGGAAAGAGAGGATTTCTAGAGAGAGAGTAGGAAGAACATAAAGCAAACTTTAAATGTGCTGTGTAAGTATGCACAGCTGATCATGGTCAGTGTGTAAGAGCTGCTGTGTTCATGATACTCTTTTATATGAGCGCGTAGGTAGATTGTAGTGTTGACTCATTTCATATAGGTAACCCATACATACTTCTACAAAACAGCTCACTCAGAGCTTTCGGGGCTCTGTATGCCAGTGATTTTTTCAAGCAGGGGTTTAACCAGCGTCCACTGATTTTGCAAGCAAGATGTAAGATGGTACGTTATGGAAAAAAGGAAAAAATTAAGTAAATATGTACCAGTTGTATGTATAATGTATGATTATTACGCACAATAAAAAGAAATTAAAAAAAAAAAAAAAAAAAAAAAAAAGATGGTACGTTATGAAACAGAGCAACATTAGCATTTATTTGGAGTCATGTTTAGAGCCACCAATTGAGTGTAAGCAACTCTGTGTTAGCTTTGTTTTTGGTACCTGGCTCTTTAGCTGATATTCAGAGCTTTTTTTCACTGAAAACATTTGCCTGCTGGGAAAAATGTTATGTTAATGTTAATACTCATTTTGTCTGTTTTGAGGAATATTTACTCACACACAATCAATGAATGAATTTATTTTGTTCCCTAATCTTCCATTTCAAGAGAGTTGCAATAACAATCAGAATATTTGCTGCAACCACAGATGCATTGCAGTTAAATAAATGTGTATGAAACTGTGTATGCACAAAACTCAGTTCTCATTAGTCTTTAGACTGTGGACTTTCCTTAACATGAAGACTCTCACGTCCTGGACCTTGATATGACTCCGAACCAGGTGATGCTGTGATCAATCAAATCCTTAAATTGATTCTCAACTTCAGAGGCAGCCTGTGCAAAGATGATACAACAGGAGTAATGTGACTGTGTGATTTCGCCTCGACCAGCAGTATTTCCTACGACCTGCAGCTTCGATGGTAAAGGCAGGAAGAGAAGCAGTTCAATCATAAAGAGATGAAAGCATTACTGACCTTCTCTGTGTCGCAGATAAGACCGGTTTCTCATAACAGCGGTTGTGAACTGAAGCACAGTTGAACCTGTCACTTCACCTGCTAACGTGTGAAATTACAATAAAAACAACAAGCTATACATTTAGACTAGAGTATGCGAAAAAGGTGGGAAGGGAGCCGTCTGTGTCAAGGAGCTGCAAAATGTAAATTGGTGTATTTTACTATGAACTGCTGTTATGTGAGTACTCTGAAGAGAGCACAACACAGTGAAGTGGAGCCATGGAACTGTGAGTTACCGCTGCTGTTGGAAATGAAACAAAAAGTAGGAAGAGGCTGAAACAGTCACCACAATTTTATTGCAATATTTTTAAAGAATCTGTTTCCATCACAATCCTGTCATGCATCTTAATTCGACCACTGCATTGACATAACACACAGGATTGCCTGACAGAAACCTGAGGGGACGTCTAAAAAACCTAAAAACCAAATAAAACTTTTGACGCCGTGATAACTTTTAAGAGTTTTAATGTATTACAATTATGACTATGAGTATTATAACCAGTGTTTTAGTGATGCCCCCCGCCCCCCCTCTCTCTCTCTGTCTCAGCCCAACCAGTCGTGGCAGATGGCTGTCCATCACTGAGCTTGGTTCTGTTCAAGGTTTCTTCCTGTTAAAAGGAAGTTTTTCCTCGCCACTGTAGCATCATATGCTTGCTCATGATGGGAACTATTGGGTCTCTATATGTTGTCGGGTCTCTTGACCTGCTCTGTATGTATAGTGCCTTGAGATAACTTTTGTTGTGATTTGGCGCTATACAAATGAAATTGAATAGAATTGAATTGATACTCATGAGCCTGTTACTGAAACCAGCCTTCCTGGATCATGTTTCATTGCTGCCCTTTGAAACACAGGGCTGTTCCTAAAGGGTGCTTTTGCAGTATTAAGGCAAAACTCATATAATATGTGTTGCAGAGCATGAGCATCTACAGTAGGCAATGGAGAAGGTCACGTCTAGTCCATTAATATTCAAGTGCCAGGTACTGTTTACATACTCCGTCATGGAGATGTGTCAAGGGCAGGACTGTACGGTTGAAATCAATATCACACTACGAAAAAGAGCTTTTTTCAGCGATATCAATGCATCATGCAGTCGATGTTGAATGCAATGAACTGTCGTGTTTTACATCCCGCAAACACAAATCTGTAAAACAATCATCCTCTTCATTCTACAGTTAAAATCTGCTCTGAATCATTTGAACGGCAGGATTTTGTAAAGCATCACTTCATGTGGAGGAGTAAATCTGAGCACACTCACAATATTTAATAGCATCTTAATTACCGTATTATTCACGTAAGATGACAAGCGATTGAATATAAATTTCTGTAAAATGAGAAGACAGCAAAAGGAGCTGGGAGATCGACAGCTGTTGTAACAAGCTGCTGCTAAGATGTGCAGCCCTGAGCTGCTCTGCAGGAAATGCATTTGAAAAAACTAGTAAATGTGACTGTGGCAGCGTGCAGGGGATTTTCTGCACTATTGTCGAAACTGCCTCGAACGTGAAAAGTTTTTAAAATACTTGATCTCCTTTAGCTGACAGCTTCTTTGATATCAAGTTGTAGCAACACCGATGTGTCCTGAAATTTTCATGCATGTGATGACACCTGTTTTTTTTTTTCCAGACTTGAAGACTACGTCAAGGTCTTCTCCTCCCCTTCAGTCGGTGTCAGAATGAATATACAATGAGTATTTTGACTGCAACACTTGGCTTTGATGTTGTGGCTTCATGCTCCGCTCTCATTATTTTGGATGTGAAATGACACAGTGACTGAGGATAAATTGCTGTCTGCTGTAATGGAAGGGCATTTACAGACAAAGAGCTTGTTTTTGAAATGGCTGTCTGGTGTCAAGGTCACACAGGGATCTTAGTCTGATTAAAACAATATTCACTTGTCACTTTTAGTTTGTAGTTAAATATCTATGATTTCTAGAGGAGCTGCCTGAAGTAACACTATCTCCCCATGTTACAGTGAAGATTGTGTTGCTCTGAATCTCTGTGAGAGTTCAGTCAGAATGACAGTAGTCTCTAAATAATTGAGGCAAAACGCAGAAGAGTGAACTGCTTTTGGTTTTCTCAAGAGTGTGGCAACGTATTTCCCATTATAAGGCTGTTCAGACATGGTGAGAGTCTCTTTACAGTAACCCTTGAATTCATGGGGGGCAGGGGTTTCCCAACATACACACCTGAGGCCTGTAGAGATCCGGAGTGAATGTTACACAGAAAGAGCTGCAAAATACATTATTGCTTGTGAACCTAATTAATAATAATCTGTCAAGTTTAAATACAGTGTTTTGTACAGTGTTGCACATCAGCCGCTGAAACAGTAACAGCTGAACTTTGTGCAAGAGTGTTTTTACAAACCATCTGAGAGCCAGAGCACAAGCTCCTTAACATGTGCTGTAAATGATGCTGATTACACTTTTAAGTAACTTTAACTGTTTGTAAGCTGTGCTTCACATAAGAAATATATACATCTCTAGGCGTAAATTATTTAACAAATGTTTCATGCTTGGAATTATTCAGTATGGAATTAAGGCTTAATGTGCAGTACACAGTTTACTTGCAGCCCTTTACAATTCATGTTCCTGGGTATGGCTGCAACTATGTAATGATATTCGTTAGCGACTCATCTGCGGATTATTTCCACAATTAATTGATTAGTCGTTTAGTCTATAAAACATCAAAAAGTGTTAAAAAATAATCATCATTGTTTCCCAGAGCACAAAGTGACATCTTCGGTTTTTTTGCCCAATCAGAGCAAAACCTTCATTTACTATTATAAATGACAATGAAAAGCAGCAACACCTCACATTTAAGAAACTGGAAACAGCAAATGTTTTCTTAAAAATAACTGAAACATAGCTGTAGCAATTAATCATTTATCAAAATAGTTTGCAATTAATTTTCTTTTGATCATCTAATCAACTGATGGAACTGAAGCTTTGACAGATTTAGCTGCTGCTCGAGGCAGATGCTACACTTAAACAGACCTGGGTGAGAAAAATATCACCTCCATCATCCGCTGCTTCAGATATGCTTTCATTCTCAGAGTTACTGTCGTCAAAACCCTCCAATATCAAAGGAAATGCTGCTCTGCAATATACCTGACACACTGGCGCTGCACCATCATGTGACTGCGACTGTAGGCCAACATTTCCTGTTATTACCTGCTACTAACATACTGTGAAAAAAAACAATCATATAGACCAGGTCTGTAGGAACCTGATAGTGCGTGTAGACAATACTAACACCAGAACATTATTAAAAATATAATTTGAGGAACAGCAGAGATTGAGGCTTTAGATAGATGGAGCACATACCTAGATCTCAAAGGACTCTGAAAACTTGAGATATACGTTAAAGGGTTAATAACTCTGGCTGTCCATTTGACGGTTTGCAGCCTTTTATTGATTTTCACTAAACCTGTTCCGACGGCCAAAAGCTTCCCTCTTTCCTGCCAGCGTACAATACAGTATGGAGAGGCAGGTAAAAAAGAATCAGGCTTCCAGCAGCTTTATCAGGAGTCTACATCTGTACCACCACGAGTTAGCATTGCATAGACGAGAGTTATCTCCGAGGTGTCAAAAATGATAATGATTTGCGTTTGAAATTCAAAACCTTTTCCTCTACACAGGCAGGGATGGGGCGAGAATAAATATAATTTGATAAAAATCTGTGCGGGGCAGTTTCATCACTGTGAACTATCTTTTATGGGATCAAATTAAATAATTCAACATGTGCTGCTGCGCCTCTGAAAAAGTAAGTTCATGCAGGACCTGGAGGGTTTATTGTTCTCTCTCAGTGACTTCTCTGTTAAGCGTCTAAGTTTGTTCTCCAGCGATTTGAGTTTTGTTTTTTTTTTTCAGTTATGTTAATGGCAAGCGAGTGTGTGCATGTTGCATGTGTATATCTCCTCTGCGACTGTGGCAGCAGACTGCTGGAACTCGGCTTGCCTTGCTGTGCACGCAATAGAAGCACACTTAGTGCTGCACTCCACACACGCCTGGAGTGCTGCTGGGAAGCTTAGGGAATACTTCACCTGTCTGCACACCCACACACACTCACACACACACACACACACATACAGTACACACTAGTTTTCGCCTCAGGTGTTTGGCTGTGCTTTACTTGAGTTAGCACCAAGGTTAGTTGACTGAATGTGTGCTCCAGAGGAAACCGCTCTCTAAACAGCAAGGTTACAGGAAGTCACATGACCAGCTGGATGGAAAGCAAGTCATGTGACACGCTGAGTAATCTGATTTATATGAACCCATTGGCCATCTAGGTTAACCTGTGCAAACATGACCAACCTGGCCTGCAGAGACTCAGCGCTGAGGAAACTCTGCAGGTTTAATTAATCACCTCAACAAGCAGAGAGATGAATGGGCCCTTAAGACGTACTTGCCTGGATTGACAGACTTTCAGAACTTTTATGCCGTCCTTAGTCTAATCACACAGTTGTCTTATCAAGAGCGGAGACACTTTCCCTCTGTTCCACGGCAGTGAAGCTTCAGCAGCTGCGTGTTGAATGTGACGAGCTGAAGTTATTCCGCCTCAGGCTCGTACCGTTCGCCGTACGCTGTTCTCTCAAGTTGGAAGTTGTTTGACTTTTTGATTTCTTAATGTCTCACTGAGAATTGTTTGAAGATACAGCCACGTCATGGTGGTTTGTTAAAGATGAATAATGTGTGTGTGCAATATTGTAGGCTCCCACGTTTGCTACTGTAAATGTATGAGGCTTTGGTTCCTTAGGTATTTTTTTAATTAGCTGAATTAATTATCTGCAGCTCTCATTACAGTTAAAACACACATGAGCCATTTTCACATATTTTTACATATACACATTAAACAGGGTGCTGGTAAATTTGTATCTTTTTATCGGGTCATGGACATGTTATGGGCACTTTATTATTGGTTCATGTACGGCCCAGTGTCGGCATGCCTCTTTGAGCTCTCACTTCTATGCTATGAATAATAGTTTGAAATAAATAATTCGCCCTGCTCAAAATATTCAGAATTATCATTAATGATGATAGTGTTGATGGTGATAATAATATTATAGCTTCATATTAAACTCAGATATGCAAGTTACATTGATCCTCTGACTTAATTCTCAGCAAGAAAGCAAAAAGTTATTTATTGACCACTTGGGGGCAGCATTAATAAATAGTGAACACAAGCTTTATGTATCATTTAGCGAACGTATGAGCAAACAGGTTATTTGCACATCCATCAGCTATTGAGCTACATCATTCATGTCAGCGTCCTCATGTCCAATATTCACTCTCTTTTATCTCTGTTTTTGGGCCCCACCATGCAGGTCCTAAGTGAAATTTCTGGCTGTTGAGCAGCTAAACGCTCCACTATGGTGACCAGTTAGTCCCTCACTGTGCCATTTGGTGCAGAGCAGATATCACACAGTGGGTTTTCAGAGCTTTCTTCAGCAGCTGTTCGAGGCTGCTGAAAGCTTCTTCTGGTGCCTGTGTAAAGGTCACAGGGACACAGCGCTGAGGGAAATATAAACATATCCTCCAGATGTGTAAGAGAGCTTCAGCTGCATGTTTTTATTTTGCAGGATACAAACTCTGTGACTACTGCTACAATAGTTTTGTTCACCTTCCAAAGATGTTTCCTGCGAGCTGCTGCCTTTCAGAAGCACTTCTTTTTGTTTCGCTTCATAATGTAATCCCTTCATGCTTCCATATTGTTGTCTTAGTTCTTCCTTGGCTGACTGTTTGTCACTTGTATGTTGCAACAATCTGCTCATGAATATTAACCTTCCCCAATCTGCTTAAAACACTTGCATAGTCTACTGCACACACACACACACATATGCACACGTATTTAACCTTGTATTTTGCTTGCAGTGTCACAGAGGACTCACAAGCGATTTCTCTCCTCTTTGGGTCTTTGAGGTTTCTGAGTTTATGTTCATTCCTCACTATTTCATCTTGTGTGCAAGATTTTTCAAAAAGGATCCCAGCCTTCATTTATTGGCCTAAACTGTTCATTCATCCTTATCCTAGTCTGAAACTTGAGAGACGTATATAATTTAAAACCGCATGAACAAAAATGACTGAGACAAATAATATTAATTAAAAGAAGGAATCCTTCTCATCACTCTTCTCCTAGCTTTTACTCGGACAAAGAGAGAAAACTGTTTATTTTGTCCTAACTCTGATAAACTCTGTCAGCAGAAACCAGAAATATGGAGGCTTCTAATCAAATTGGTCAAAGGAATTGTTGTATAGGCTCAATATATGGGGGACGGGGGACTGATGCTTTCTCTTTTACTGTGGAAATTATTATATAATATATCACCAGCATAAATTTTCATTGGGTTTCTTCTCCTGCTGATTAGGACATTTTAATTAACAATAAGCAATTACTATTCATGACATGGAATTCAATTTTACTCTGTTCTTTTCAACGCAGTGCATTATTATGAAATAAAGTATTTGGTTATTATTTTAAAGGTTGTATACATTTAAGCTCATTTCTACATGTTATACTGTTTCAATCCAGCTTACCAACTTTGTCACTTGTCTCGGTGAATATGAAATGACATTCGAGATTTTTCTCAACTTCTCTGGTTTACCACCAACAACCTCTCACCAGCACCCCCATGTTTTCACAGATCATAAAAATATCACTGTGCAGCTCGGTTACAGTAAAACTCTGCAATATTCAGATCGGGCTGTGGCACTTTATTGAATCCCTGCATAATGTCCCAACAGGTATTATGACTAAGAGAAAATGGCTGTATTTAATGAAAACCCTGGAAATGTTTTTATGTGTGGCGGTGTCTTACAAGTCACTGAGATTTCTGTAGACTGTAAACATGCAGGTGCATTTGGGAAACTTTCATACGCTCTTGAAGATAATATAACTTCATTTTTATGTCATTTATATACTGCGTTTTTGGCATTCAGACCAGTCCCCTGTGGTAAAGCTCCTTGACTGTTAAGCACACTCAGAAGTTTGTCTCTAAAGTGCATTAAAAACTCTTGGAAGCAGGACAGAATTTCGAAAGGATGCCACCAGTGTTTTATGAGGTCTGGGCATGAGCTGAGTCTATCAACAAGGACTACAAGTCGTAATATACTGTTTGTCACACTAAATGTGTGTTTGTTAAGCGTCTCTCTGCTGTCAGTGCTGTCAGAGCTGCTGGGCTATGAAATGAGTCAGGACTGCACTCGTTTTGAACCCTTCAGCTCTCAGCCCTTTAAATGCAAAGGGAGGCCTTTTACAATGTTCTGCGGTGTAAGAACACTCGCGGAGAAATGTTCACTTAGTCCAAAAATGATCACACATTACCGCTTGATTAATTATTAAAGGAAGCTGGTGTGTGTTACAACTACTCTTGCGATACCTTTAGGGAAATTAGTTTTACTTTCTCCTGCCGGTGTTGGTCAGAGAGCAATGTCAGCCCGACCAGCTGCTGGGAGGGAGCGAATCCATTGTTCAAGGACGCCAGAGCTTCTCGCCATGCGTGTGAACTCCCAGTGTTTTTCGCTGAAGGGCGGCCAATCAGTCTCTGTAAATAACAAGCCCCCCCTTCACCTGCCAACATACATTACAACACAAGGAAAACAGCATTTATCACAGTGATTATATTAGCCCTATCATTTTTCCACATTCCTTAAATATCACCTTCCTCACCACCACAGCGAGTGGGTGAGAGGCTGTGGCCTAGACAAATATTTATGCTATTTGTCTTCCTGTGCCTCCTAGAGACTCCAGGGAGGGGAGAGGACGGTCAGGCGGACACATCATTCTCTGACTCGTCGCTGTTTGCTCACTGGGGTCAGGAGCTCGGCCCAGACAACCGGCGGGTGGCACTGAAGATGTTCCAGTACTATGGATATAATGGCTACCTCAGTGATCGTCTCTCTCTAGACAGGCCAATACCAGACCTCAGGCCTGACGGGTAAGATTGCAGGTAGAACGGTGCTCGAGCACTGTCATTTTCATACACTGTTACCCTGAGCTACATGCCAGCTGTTGATATTGATCCGTGAGCTATTCCATGTTTGAGAAATTATTGATTTCATTGTCAGAATGAGAATGAGTTTTGTGCTGTAAAAGTTCTGGTGCTATATAACAAAACAAATTAGGAGCGCACTGTAATTGTGGTATAAACTAATATGTTTGTGTCTCTACATAAGAGCAGGTAATGTTCCTTTATCACAGTAAATGTTTTATAGTTTTATATTTTGATGTCAATGTATATTATGATGAATTCAACAGGCTATAGATAGAAGCACTGTGAGGCTGTGCATTGACCTGAATGTTTACATGCTGACATGCAGATGCTTAGCAGGTATAATGTTTATACTATGTTCACCACTTCAGTTTTGCCTGTTAGCGTGGTAACTTAAAATGCATGTAGTTGTTCATAAACCAAGTACAGAGGACAAATTTTGACCTAGTCGTCGTGCTCCATGAAAAGTTAAATGATCAATGATTTGTCCTAAAGGGGGCTTGAATGTGTAAATTTCATGGCAATCCAGCCAACAATTGTTGAGACATCTAACTCAGAAACACATATGTCAACCTCATGGTGGCGCTAGCAGAAAATGCCAATGTAATTAGGGTTCATTCTCATCCTGGACTGACAAACTGACAGACACATCAACATTTCCATCCCCTAAAAATCCAATGGTGATAAACATCTTTTCTGCGTGGTGATCATAGACTGTATAAAATATGGACGTAGTGTCCGTGACGTCACCCATAGGTTTCTGAAGAGCAAAAATGAAGCAAATCGTAGTGCGCAGCCATCTTGGTAGCCTACCTCCGGTTACTCCAAATATGGACAAATAGGTGGAGCGAGGGCGGAGCTGAGGCAGTCCTATGGGCCGGCTGAATGAACGCTATTGGCTGAAAAAAGCCGCTTTATTCGAAGTAATCAAACTAGCTACGGCTAACCAGCTAGGTTAAATGCTAAATATCGTTGCTATCATTGGTGGTGATTTGCAACATGGCCTCACACATCCAGAGAATTCGGCAATATGAGAACATCTCTGACGGTTAACTATTTGACATTGTCTCAGTGCCGCAACTAACAGTTATTTATATCATGGATTAATCTTCTTTTCTCTCTTTATTCAATTTGTCCATAAGATTGTCATTACAACATGACAAGAGCCCGAGCTGTCGTGTTCAATGTCTGGCATTTTTGCTTGAAAACTGTAAAATGAAACAACCAATTATCAAACTAGTCTTTCTGTTTGTATATATCCTCATATTTGTCAACCCCACCTCCCCTGGAGTTCTGTGCTGTTTTTTGTGGCTCTGAGGACCATTAACTCTTCAGCAATAAACAAAGGAAGTCATGAGGCCACGGAGGAAACCACTTTCTTCTTCCTTCTCAAACACTCAATGCCTCTAATTGAAAACCAATGAAGAATTTACTTCTGCCCACAATATTCTGTGCAATTATCTGCTGCTGAGTTAATCATATTATGGAGGCAAAGGAGAACTCTTGGTTAAGAGGTGGTTCTTACTGTACCACAAACCCATGCAGCCATCTGAGGGGGGAGCAGGACAGAGAACATGTTTTCCGTCGGCAGCCTATAAATTAAGTGCCACGTGCATTTTCAAAGCCCGGTGCAATTATTTGTGCACTGCAGGCACTTTGATCAAATCCTGCACAAATTGTGCCACAGTCCTGCAAAGTCAATACACCATCATGTTTAACACTGGTTGCCTGCGATTCAGTTTTCAGCACCGCTTTCATGTTCACATCACCAAGGTTACAGGAGCGCACAAGATGACTTCCTGGTGCGAACGTTTACACAGCTCAAAGATCTTCAGGGCTTTTTCTCCACCGCACATCACTAAACTCCCCTCAGACCTTCCTTTCCCACTAACATTGGCTGCGTACTCTCATCTAAAACTGTTCTGGGGGATACATTAATCACACACATTTTGTGCATATTTCCCAAAAGTAAAGCCCGAGCCACGGCTTTCTGTAAATATAACAGGCTTTTGGCCGTAATGAACAGCATGATGTGGTAACAGTGATGTGATTTTGTTCAATTTGACAGGCAGGACAGGAAACGGGCAGGAAATCACAATCCCAACACAATTCACCCCGTTCAATTAAATTAAATGGTCACGTCAAGAGGATTATTATGGAGACAATACACATAGGCTGCTGTTATTGAGGGAATAATTGCCTTTTAACACATTTGTGTCGTTACTCAGAAAAAAAAATTACGATCGGGATTTCCATTTCAAAAACCTTAATTCACACTAAAAGGGACATTACCTGCAGCTTTAGAGTCGTTTTTTTTAGAGCCAGCTCTTGCTGCATTTCCTGGAAACAGGCATCAGTTTCCTCTTCAGGGACCAGGCTGGCTTCCTTACTCACAATGAAAATGTCAGCGTGCAGCAGAAAACAATATTCTGAAAGGGAAAGAGAGGAGCTTGATTGATGTCAGACCTTAACCACGCGGCCAATTATTTATTCCCCATAAACTGATCCCTTTTATAACTGCATTGCAGGTGCACCACTCTAATCATTAAATTTCCCAAAATCTGCTGGCCAAGAACTGGTGGCAGCGCCTACATTTACACCTTGATTCATGAAAATAGGGTCCTGATAGAGTCTGCCAAGTACCTGGGTTGGCATGAAATCTCGCATTACCCTCCTCTTTAGGAATCAATGTCAAAGTTATCTGTTTATCATTTCGACAGGATGCAGGTTTAAACACAGCCTCGCCAAACGTTTGTTATTTGTTGCCCCCCCCGACAGGTGCAGAAACATCACTTATCCTTTAAACCTCCCTCAAGTGAGCATCGTGTTCATATTTGTGAATGAAGCCTTGTCCGTCATCAGGCGGTCCATTCACTCCGCCATCAACAGGACGCCCTCCCATCTGCTCAAAGAGATCATCCTGGTGGACGACAACAGCAATAACAGTAAGCAACATCATTTTATAATACAACAAAGCCTGTTCAGCTTTGGATTTCTTTACGTATTGATGCATGCAGCTGTAAGAGAGATGTTCTGCATTTAAAGAGCGGCCATCCCTAGCAAGTCAGCTAATTAGTCTACATAGAGTAGTAACCAAACCCAGCGTTACCTCTAAGGTTAAGGAGCACGTCATTAACTAAGTGCATTATTTTGCAGGGTTAAAGGTCATGTGAAAAAGTCATTTTTCAGGACTAGAAAATCATCTTTGTGCTGTTTCCCCACAATGTGGAAGCCAGTCTTGATGCTATCAGAACTGAGATAGTAAATTAACCACAGTCAATGATACATAAGATGTATTTGACTAATGCTGTGGTCAGTCCTCATCCTAGTTTTCTCTCTGTAAGTGAAAACATTTGGTTCAAGAGGACAAAGAGGTGTGAGCTCTTTCATTTTCCTTATCATTAGGGCTAACTTGTTCTACACAGTAATTCAAGGACAACACGGTTTATCTATTTCTGTGTCTTCTATAAGAGTCATCGGTATTTTTCAACGCTATTGTATATGTAGCCATTAAGCTCATATTTAAGACCCATTATACAAGTCAGCAACGTGAAATAAAGTCAATCAGAGAAAGACGGTTTTCATGTCAGCTGGCAAAATTGGTGGCCACTGGCTATAAATGCTGCTTTTGTCTACCTCTATTTGAAATCAAGAAGCCTTTGTTTAAAAAAAGAATTGTAAATTATTTCGTAAATGTGCCGCTGTTGTAGCTGTAAACTCCACATGTGCAAGAGGAGAATGAAATCAGGCAAAGCAACAGTAAATAAGGGGAGCAGGGTAGTAGCTTTAGCAGGTCTATGTTAAATGAGGTCTATCGTTTACATATCGTTTCCTCATATGGAGAAATCTGTATCTGTGGTATTTACTGCTCCTCTGATGGCCTCCAGACTCCTTTAATGTTGTTAATGAGGGCCTGTGTTCACTGGATTTAACCGATAGATGAGTAACACTAATTAGCTGCAAAGCCAGGAAATTTGCCCCGAGGCAGATAACAATCCTGCAAGGTAATGAAGTGTTTATACGTATCTTTTTTTTCGCATTTGCAACGCTAATTCTTACATCTGCATGCATCGGATGTAGTGTAAACAGTGTCAGGTCGAAAAGATATCCAGGATATGCTGACGGCGTTTGGCGGCTCAGCTTTGTTCACTTGTTATTGCCGAGATGACTGATGTGTGAGATCGCTGATGGGCGACTTTAGTCTGTCATGCAAGGCACCAGAAATAGACTTGAAGTCACCTGTGAAAAGTGGACCTATAATTTACAGTGCAAGTCTTAACTACATTACAAAGGCGGAAAGCAGGCTATAAAAAGGTACTGTGCCAAGGTCATTTATAGGCAATACACTTTTAAATGGGCTGTGCTGCCTGTAACAAGGACTGAGACAGACATTAAGGGCAATCAACATGGGAAATACTAGCGCTGGGAAGAATATGTGTACCAAAGTCAATAATGCTAAACATGCAGTGTGGCCCGTGGCCTGCTGGAACCGAATATAGATCACTTAAGTTTAACGTGGTAACTTGTAACTCACATGCTGGGATAAGAATGATCACTCTCCCTCGGGCTATTATTGACCAGAAAGTTGAATATATGCAGAGGTGTCTGTAAAGAAGTGTAACCCAGACGTTTGCTCCCGTTGCATATTATTGGATGATCACATTAACATTCACATATCATTACGTAATTGAGAGCTAGGGAGCGCTCGCCTTTAGCTCCTTCAGGGACCCAAGTCACGCGTTGACATTTTGCTGATGGCATTTCACCCTGTTTGCCTGAGCACTCTGTCACACTGCATCTGATAGGCCCGGTGTTATCATTATCACCATGACTGTGAATCTTATGTGTGCTAAATGTCGGTGGCCTGTTGACCCGAAACGCCACAGAGATTGTTGACGGGGTCATCGTCCACTGGTTAACCCCCCCATGCATCCACGGCTTTACATTAGTCATCCGCCGCTGTCACGGCTCACCTCCGAGAGCCATTAGCATGCAGGAGGACGTGGAGCTATCAAGGGAGAGAAGGGCAAATTGACCTAGCTGATTCCTCCTTAATTGGATAATGTCCCAAGCTGTGGCCCGAGAAAGGCTCGTCTGTGTAAGAGTAGGCTTTTGAGAAGGGCTCACTTATTAGACAGCCTGTCAGAGGACTTACGATTCCTTACTTTAACTTAAATGATAATGCCAACGAACCTTGTATATATGTGAGGGTGAAGGATCTCGTGACGAGCGGCAAAATGTAGACAGCAGAAAGAATTTAATGCCTTTATTTAAATCGGTTTCCCATGTGTCTCTGCCAGATCGCTAGTTGTCGGAGACTTTCTGAGTCTGAGCCATTTCATCTGTGAAGGCAATGGAGCCCTTTGGGTGCCCACGAGAGAGAGCCGAATATCTTAGTTTGGTTTATTAATTATTTGTTAAAGAGCTCATTTTTTTCCGTGATTAATTGATTAAATGTTTGGTTTATATAATATGTTGGAAAATAGTGAAAAATCCAAGACCAGGCTGTCCTCAAATTTTCTATTAAGACATTCACGGAAATAGAAGACTTTAAAAAATGCAAATATGCACATTTGAGAAGCAGAACCAGTGATTTGCATTTTGCTTTTTTGCTCACTGACAAATAATGATAAAGTGTTTTTTTCCTTCCATTTGTAATCAAGATCAAGAAGGTGTCTCTTTTGACCAGTGTGTTCAGAGGATTCAGACGAAGCACGGTGATATTCCGGGGTCGACCAGATCCTGCTTCTCCTGTCTTTACGCTGCTGTGTCCCTGTGAGTGTTGTTGCGTAATGTGGATTCAGTCGGTGACTGAGGTGTCCAGAGAAGTTCCAGTACCTGTTTGAAACCAGTTGGATATCCAGCGGCAGCAACTGCACGTCTCGCCAACGAAAGCTGGATTGCACACAAAAGCTGGGATGATATCAGCAAATACCAACAAAGCTGAGTTTACGGTATCTGCTGCCAACTATAAAATACAAGCAGTGCACATTTGTCCTGGAACCTCTGCAACATGTGTTCAGAATGTTTTTAACGAGCGACCTGTCTCCTCTCCAAACCCTGGACCCAGGATTTGGACATAAGACTGCTGAAGTTGTGTATGAAGAGCCAGTATCAGTTGGATATTTTAAACAGAGATTTTCACACCTGCAGGGTTGTGTAGTGGACAAATTGCCAAATGGTGTGGTGCAAACTACACAGCAACTGTGAGTCGTGTATCCATGCCGGGTTGCCATCTGCTGTGCAAGCAGTAATGCCTGTGTGGTGATAAATGGTGTTTAGTTTGAACATGCACAAAGAGAACATGCAGGATTCTAGTGTTTGACAGACAAGCTCATTTCAGATACACATCAACATACAATTATAAATCTGCAACAGGTTATAGAACAAAGGAAACGATTACTAAAATCCCATTCATCAATCAAATATCCTTTGCCTGCTTATGCACAGAATTATACATATGACACTGTCACGATTAAATTCTTTGTTTTGAATAGAAAGGGCTTTAATTCCATGTTGTTGTGGATCCAGAAATGCAGTATCCATATTCAGTAGTTCCACACAGTGTCATGCATTGTTGTTTTGTTATCAAACCGAGAATAGAATCAAGTTGAGCTAAATGGCATATTCTCCATGATTTGCTTTTTATCTTCTGAGAGAAACCTGCCTTCTTGTTACGTTTTGAATATGTTACTGGATTTACTGCCTGACTGCACAGCCATGTTGGAAACCTGTTTGCCTGTTGTTCCAGTCCCACTCCATCCCAAAGCCCATCGCTTTCCAGCAGAGCTTCAGCAGGATATCAGTCCTGATAGACTGATGACTGCTGGCCTTCAGCCATGCCTGGTGTAATGGACTGTGCTTTATTATGATTTGTTATGAGGCATAATGCATCATTATTCCTATTTTCAATTCACACGCAAATTTGAATGTCTTAATTATTGATTGATTGAAAACGATTATAGATACACTAATCCGGTGGTTCGTCACCAGCAGCTGCTCGCTTCAGTAACTACGGCCCCTTTTCTTTAGCCAGATTTAAGAGTATAAAAATGAAGACTACTACTTACACTAACCCTTGAATTAGTATAAGGAAAGTGCATTTTCCTGATCCAAAGTCCCTCTGCTTTAAGTTCTGGATATCTAATCAAGGGCAGATTTACACTTGGGATGTCTGCTGATTGCAATTAACCAGACAGGAAATCCAACCGCTGCTGGCTCTTCTGACTGGGATACTATCATCCTTAACATTAATGTATTAGAGAGTTTCATGTTGCATGTGGTGTGTGTAGTGTGATATCACTCTGCTGCAGACTTGTTTATTGCCTGGTGGGGAACAGCAGCAGTTTCTCACGACCAGCAGCATCCACTGGAATCATAAGTGAAACACTCTGAGTCTCTGACTCTGGTACCTTTTTATGAAACATTTGTATTTATTTCCCCAGCTGACTCGTGAGGTCAGTCCTTGCGCAAGAACAAATTCCAGAGGTGTGGTGTTTTGGTTTTTGCTGTATTACAAGGCACACATTCCTGTTATGCTTTTATTCCACTGATCAGCAGTTGATGGCCATAATGTCCAAAGAAACGTAGCAATGCATCAACAAAGGCAGAGAAGCTGCAGATGCCAGCACAGATGTAAACAATGTACAATTTGATTTTGTATGAAGAAAATGCATTCAGCATAATTTTAGGCCTAAAGGGTTCACACAGTGCAGTTTGTTGAGTGAATGAAGTGAATGTAAACGTAACCCAGATGAGAAGGAAATTCCACAGGATAACAGGCTTTAACATAGTTCTTGATGTGAAAATTCATAATGGTGTTCAGTTAATTATGCACTGACTCGTGGCTCATTCATAATCGGCAGGGGGCACATAACTGGTACACATGCATGACAAAAATCAGGACTGCTTAAGGTCAGCGGTTTCAGAATGTGCCTTTGCATACCAGACAGCAACTGAGGATTTTGCTTTATTGAGGCAGCTGGGAGTGAAAGGCCCACATCATTCACATGAAGGAGGAGCTGAACGGTCGCTGCTCTTTGACGGATCGAAGGGCATCACTGAAACCAAGCAGGAGATTGTCTGCCTTGTGTCTGAGTCCAACAACGGAGAGTGTACCTCAGACTTCCTTGGGTTGATTGAATTGGGTGCTGACCAAACTGCTCCGGCTATAACAGATGGACTTGTGAAGCTCTTCCATGATGCTGGCTTGGATGACTGGAAGACAGAGTTGATTGCTGTGTGCGCAGACAGCGTTGTGATGGTTAAAAGGTTTTATCAAAACTATGGCGACTGGCTGCCTGGGAGTTTAATTGAAGAGTTTGAAATATGATACGACTCCCTTAAGTTTTCTACTTTTTGATCTTTCAACTTGGCCTCCGGAAATGCAAGACCTTCACCATTTTAGCAGCGCAGTGACATGCACCATTCGATATGAAGCCACCTTGCAACTTGACAGAGACTCCACTGTGAGAGAAGAGACTCAGTTAAAGCAAGAGGGAAAACACTTGGCAGCATCCTCTGTGCATGACTTGGTCCAAATAGTAAATACAAGCAATCCAGATTGTTACTCCAACATAAACAAGGTGCTCGAATTATCTCTTATGCTGCCTTTGCGCAGTGCAGCATGTGAGAGTGTATGCTCACATCTCAACATAATGAAAACCCAGCACAGATCTCATCTGTCACACACCTGTCAAAGAGGACCACAGAGACATTTGACTGAAAGCCAGCTGTTGACCTGTGGATGGAGACAGCCCATCAGAGGCTCAACCAGGGACTGGGAGGTGCATCATCATCATCAATCATGCAGGAAGATGAAGGACAGTGAGGGAGACACCGAGGAGGACAACGAGGAAGATCATGTTTATTAAGACCACATTGGCAAAATACCATCTCCAGGTCCTCACCTGAGTACCTGACAAGAAAAAAAGTCATGTGCACCCCTGATAATGGGCGCATACTATATTGATTTTTAATTGTTGATTTGCGTTTTTTTTTTTAACTTAAAAGATATAAAGATATATATTACAAATCACAAATCGCCATTTTAGCTATAGCTGCTGTACATACTTTTATAAATGAATGGGACATATGGACCATTGTGTTTCCTCTGTTGTTGTGCCCACCTATAAATAACATGTAAAAAACAATTAGCAAAAGCTGTCAAACATCCTGACATCCCACATATGGGTGAAAATAATTGCTGCTTTAACAACCCTCTAAAGGGATTTATGATGAAAAGATATGAGCTCAATTATTCCCATTATACTTTTTTGCATTTTATATTGAAATTCACTGTTGTAGATGCACTGATTGACACGCTGTGAGACTTGTTTACTCTTCTACAAACAGATGCCAGCATTAACTGTCTCACCAAATTTGTTCTTTGCAACGCGGGAGAAAATGAGGCTGCTGAACAATATTTATAATTTACCCAAATCACATTCAAATAAATCAGCGCTGAAGCAGGTTCATATGTCGCTGTGCCAAGCGTGAGATGGGACTCTACAGAATGTGAATGTGTTTGGAAGGACAAGTGCTTTTTTAATAATATTTTTTGATCTCATGTAGTGCACTGAAATGCACAACAACACCAGTGTCTTTTTAAACTTCCTGATCAGATGAATGGCTTCTCTAAAATCACTTTTTTTTCCAGTTATTGTTGCTTTGGAAAAATCTAACTTTTTTTCTAGCCCCTGAAGAAACCAGACACAGCACGATTTCACGGCGGCCGCTCTCTGTCTGCTTGCAACTGCTCCCCTTTCCCTTTAAACTGGAAAGGTACTGGCGGTTAAAAGTGAAATAGTGAGAACACAGCCAAAGGTGATTTATACAAGGGATGATGAAACACAGCGGTGGTGAAAGTTTTATTTTTTACAGCTACATTCGGTTGGTAGAATGGTGTGGAGTTGTGATCTAATTGTGTTTTTTCACCTCGGGGGCTTTTTCTGACCATTCAGTCGACTGCAATGCAAGGCTAAGTCCAAGGTTTTTCTTGCTTGTAATTTTGCTAGTTGAAATACAAAGAGAACCTCAAATACATTGTTGTAATTTATTGTATTTTTGAGGAAAATTTGCAGAATTGTACTTATAACTCGTTGGGAGAATTGTTGTTTTTCACATTAGTAGCACTGACTCTTTTATCCCCCCAGGCTGTGACTCATCATATAGTATACAGCTCAGGTAATAATGGAGGTAAACTTTGAAGCCAAACATGAAAACGGACGGACTTCTCCTCCCACCATGTTTTGAAAAGCATTGCAGGCACAGTCCTCAATATTGCAATATCCCGTTATGACTGGTAAGCCCCATGGAGGTCTGCAGTGCTGGCTCAAGCTGCTGCCTCTTTGGTCCAGTGATCAAAGCAGTGAAGCATGAGTACTTTTGGCCTCCTACCAATGAAATACTGCCCACTGGAGGAGGACATGACGGCATCTTGTGGGTGGAAGTTTGCTCACAAGCAGCTCTCACTTTACTCACCTATCTCATCTGGGATCTTCAAAAAGCGCTTCAGATATTGATGTGAAATTTGTGTGTGTGTATGTGTGTGTGTTTTGTAGATGAGCTCATGGAGAAGCTGCAGGATTTTGTGTCCGAGACTAACAGCCAACGTCCGGGATTCATTAAGATGGTGCGGCACTCCAAACAGGAGGGTCTGATCCGCTCCAGAGTGAGCGGGTGGAGGGCTGCCACCGCCCCAGTTGTTGCCCTGTTCGATGCCCACGTCGAGTTCAACGTTGGCTGGTGAGTCACTCGCAGGGAGACCAGCACAGCTCAACACAAGAGCCCTGGTTCTTGAGTCATATCACTGCGTGGGTTTATAGAAAATTATTTCATTAAAAAACAAAGACTACAGTTTGGCTCTTTTTCCAGTGTTTCTGTGATGATATTCACATGAGTACACTCCGATCACTAATCTGTCCCAAATCTGTCACCAGAATCTGAACAACATCCATCTGCTTTCCTAATCCAGACAATAGTTTGACATTTTGGGAATTTGCTTCGTCGCTTTCTTGCCAAAAGTTACGTGAGAAGATTGATACCATTCTCATATCTGTTCATTAAATATAACGCAACAGCATGAAGCCAGTTAGTTTAGCTTAGCATAAAGGCAGGAGGAAATTTCATATAATAAGAATTTTCATGATGTAATTTAGCCCCAATGGTTGCCTCTATGTCAGCATTGGGATGATTTAAAACAGCATGTCACATATTTAACCATTTTCAACTCATAAATTTGCTAAGAAGTGTTTCGTCACAATGCAGTCATATGATTTATTTTAAGGCTCAAAAAGCATGTCTAAGTGTGCAGCACCACTTTAAATGACCTTGTTAATGTGTGTGGTTTTCGAATCACATCGTTAAGTGTTTGCAAATGAATGAGCATATTTCATCTCTTCATATTTTGATTAAAAAATTCCATCAGCTTATCATATGGGAAATTATGCTTTATCACACTAATAAATTGGATTGAAATCATCTTGAAATGGTGAAATGAGTTTCTAAAATGCGCCCCTTGCATGGCTGGCATGATCTCAAAGGTGATAAAAAATGACTCTCTCTTTCTGTATCTGAAGGGCTGAACCCATTCTGCAGAGAATTAAAGAAGACAGAACGCGCATAATCTCCCCATCATTTGACAACATCAAGTACGACACGTTTGAGATTGAAGAGTACCCGCTGTCTGCCCAGGGCTTTGACTGGGAGCTGTGGTGCCGCTACCTCAACCCACCCAAGTCTTGGTGGCACAAGGGCAACAAGAGCGCACCGATCCGGTAAGTGAGCACCACAGCCTGAATCAAAAAGTAGAACATGATATTCTTTGTCTAAATTTAGTAAACAATTGTCATTGCTGCTAAAAGAGGAATCAATGCAGCATTCATTCATAAACAAATTCTATGTTGTGCAAGGTCACATTTCTCCTCTTGTCTCTGCTGTCGCTATAGCAACTGTGCCAAGCTAACATTACCTGTGCGGGGGAACAAAACTGATCTTCATCATCTTTAATCCCCCAGGAGCCCGGCCCTGATTGGCTGCTTCGTGGTGGACAGGCTGTACTTTGAGGAGATTGGCTTGCTGGATGAGGGGATGGAGGTGTACGGGGGAGAGAACGTGGAGCTGGGCATCAGGGTGAGTAATAATGTCAACCCCCTCCCCGTGGCCGTGAGCCATTGTTCATCCAGGTAATGTGTGGAAAATTAACTAGGATAATGACACTTAATGGCTGTTGGGAGCAAGGTCACCGAGGACCTCATTGTCAAAATACTAAACTCATTGAAAAAGTGTCATTTGGCTGCGAGTGATGTGGTCCTTGCATTTGAAACTGCAGTAGAGGTGGAGTGGCCGTTAGTGAAGAGATGAGAAGTAGGATATCCATAACATGTAGGAAATCCAGCCAGCATTGTCACTGTCCTTCAAACTGGCAAGATGGTGCTTTTGATCATATGATATTTTAGCTGAATGCAGTTTCTCGTCATTATGACTACACGGCTTATTTCATTCTGTTTTTTGTCAACAAATTGCATGACAAGATTAAAATCAACAATGTCTGTCTTTACTTTTTAACCTCCTGGCCCTGTCAGTAACACAAAAGCAATCATACTATGGCTGATAAAACAATCTAACCTCAAGGTCTTTATTTAGCAGCTGTTTGAGCAGCAGCACGATGAACCCACTATTCTCTCTTAAAAGACTGGACACTGCAGTTTCGAGCAAAGGTTACTCAAACAGCAGTAAGTAGTGTGTTTGTTTGGGACTATTTTTAGACATGGATTTATACACATGGTGCTGCGGTGAGCATTACCAGCAGCAGGACGGTGCATGTGGGATTGAGTCAGTACAGTGAAGTACAGTACCCAGGGCCAGGAATTCAGAAACACTGAGGTCATGAGTGCTCCCACTGCACCCTGACCTGTTTTTTTTTGTTTGTTTTTTTTTTGTTATTTTGATTTTTCATATTTTTGGTTAACAGTTGAATTTTCTGTACATTTTTATTTTCCAACATGATGGTCTAAATATGTCAAATCCCTCTCCACACTGATGGGAATACAATCCTTCATATATATGGACTTTTTGATTTTCTTTGTTAACCTAAAAATAGTCTAATATATGGAGTCTAGAAATACTTGAAACAGCCTGTGAAATACCCATCATGTGTTCATCTTTAATTGTAGACTATAAATCAGGCTGCTGCATTGTGCTTTCATGTATTTCTTATAGTTCATGAGCAAGAACCTGTATAATAATCTATATGAGGCTTTGGTTACACAGGCAATACTTAATAGGATCAATTCATTGTTTTAATCTTGACAATAGGAAATACAGAATCGGATCCACCTTAAAACAGGGTAACTAATGACAGTCCTTACAGGCTTTGACAGGAACAAATGAACAGAGTGGAGGAAATTATCCTTCACCAAGCGTACCCATAACGCACTGCGACATGCTCTCTCTTGTGTAGTTTTAGCTCAAATAAATAATCACTGCTAATTAATTCGGAAGTCTGAATGATGACCTTCATTCCCCGGTGAGCCCACTGAAGCACATGTGAGAGTTGTCGGACTCAAAGTCATTGTTGCCGTTCGCAGCGGTGTGTGAAGAGAATGCCGACATTGTCGAGAGCGGATCGTCTTTCTGTCTGTGGTTACGTTGCATTCTTCTCACAGTGCCACACTTCATTTGTACACCAGCTCCGACTTGGATGAAAATCGCTTCGCTGTGCGTTCGGTTCAGCAGTACCACAAGCAGATGGGCGAGAGAAGGAACAGGCCTCCATAGGGATAGCTAATGATAGCACACATCTACTGTACAAAGTCATTAATGCAGCTATCAGCCTGTTCAATAACAGGAGAAGCAGGAGACAACTCCTACTCGGCTCCGCTCCTCACTAGATTGCACTGTGAGTAGGAAATGGAGACGGGCTTATGTGGAAATATTCATCCTCGCTAATGATGGAGATGCAATCATCAGTAAAAAAAAGGGGAGATTAGACATGAGAAATGTCATGCTTTTAGAATCCTGGGCCTGATAATAGTCCCACTGATTGCTTTATAGCTGGACACATTGATGATCTTATCACATATTACAATCCAGGGTCCCAGGGTCCCAGGGTCCCAGCCCCAAGTATAAACAGTTTGATGAATCATTTCTGTCCGCTGCTTGGTTTGGACTTCAGCCTGACACTCCATGTTGTTTACTTGCTTTTGTTGGACTGAAGGAACTCGCCCTTGCCTGGAGGTTAATGTATTTTGGAGTTCAGTAATGCTTTTGAAACAGAGGGTGACACAGTGAGCCGAGAGCTGACTGTGTCAAGACCGGAGGACCCTGGCTTGGCCCCAGATTAGCAGTCCCATAGAGCCCCAGCAGGGTCTGCCTGTCTGTCCCGTCTGTCTGCCTGTCTGCAGCGTATTGGTCATGCCTCCGGACCACCTGCCAGCACACAGACTGTTGACGGATCCTCAGAGACACACGCAAACCAGGCCAACAGCTACGGGCTTTGGCTGAGGCTTGAAAGGGATGTCCTGGGTAGTGTGAGGGTGAATTGAACTGCTGCTCTCCGCTCGCATTCGGTCACAAAGTGCAAGCTGAATATTTCTGGCGTGATGTAGAAAAATTAGCATTCTAATTCGGCATAATGGCACAAATGTTTTGTTTATTTTATGAGTCTGTGTGATGAAGCATCCTTATGTGCAACTGGTTGTGTGTGTGTGTGTGTGTGTGTGTGTGTGTGTGTGTGTGTGTGTGTGCGCTAAATTATGAACAGGGCATTAAAATTCTTGTGAAATCCTATGTGAATTCAGCAGACGTTTATTTTGAGGAGAGCACATCCAGTGTTATTTTCCCTCTGCTTTTCTAGTCTCTGTGCTAAAGTGTTGTTGCTGTATATGTTTATGGGAGTAAATGTAAAATGTAAAATTCAGACAAATCTGACTTGATGGTGGAGGTAAACAGCTAATGCTAACTGGGTTTAAGTTCCAGCCCATGGATGTTGAACAAAGAAGTTAGATAATGCTTTTCCCCCCAAAGCTGTCATAACTGATTTCAAACAAGTGATTTAAGACTGAAAATTGTCCACATTTACATCTGTTACATTCTGCCACTGCAGTAATGGCAGCAGCTAAACACATGAATCAGCTGGTGGGTTTGTCTATAGAGGAGCTCGTTTAAGAAGTTAGTCACTGCTTATTTTTCTAACTGTGTTTGTTGCCCCTCCACTCGTTGTTTTCAGTCCTGACTATTTATCCAGAAGAGACCCTGAGAATGATGGGAAGTTATGACGATGCCATCTGTGGCCTCTTGCCATAAGTTGATGAATGACGGTGGTCCTTATCCACTGTAACACACAGCTCACAGTTAGACTAACTACACAGCTGTCACAGCTGTCTGACAACACTGGCTGTCTGTTTGAGCCTGAAGGCACAACGTGATGGTTTATCTCGTGAATTGCTTCATGAATATGCAGCAAACCCAAGTTTTTTTGTGAGATGACCCTCCGAGTCAGACTGGATGGTGGAACACACGGCAAATTAGGACAGGACCCTGAAACTGAATTGCCATACAAATGATTTCCCAAAACACCTGTGAATGCTGGGTGTAGCGCCAGTGAAGCCTGGCCTGAACAATGAATCACAGAAAGACCAAAGCCGACATCATCACTCTCAACCATTGCCAGGAAGGTTGTGTTGAGAAATGAGGATCATTGAGGGCCATGAAAAACAATTATGAGGCCGGCTTTGTGCACAGTATTTATGGAAGTGGCAATAAAACACCATTACTGTCATAATAATGATTTACACGTTGCTTTTCACCAAGATATTCGTCATGCAGTTTGTACTCTGTATAAACAATGTGTACACATTATCTGTTATTTTAAATAGCAATATATGAAGTACATATAGCACACAGAATAAATGAAATGCAAAATAAAGACCATTGAGAGATGGAGACACATTATTCTGCCGTAATATTTAAAGACATAATTTGATCAATGACCAAATAAACAACAATGCCTCCCCAGATTAGTTCTGTTACGTTGAAGAAATAGATTACATCAGCTGCACTTTTTAAATGTGATAGAAAGTGTTGAAGGCATGATTACAAAATATGTATATTTATTAGCTCATTTAACAGCAATAGCACAACATAATGCAAAACAGTTCAAAATCTAAATAAGCAAAATTTATTGTCAGCTTTTTAAAACAGGCTCAAGTCTCAACATTTCATTATTTTTGTCTTAATTAACTTTATTTCTAAAGCACATCGATTATGCATTAACAGTAACTGTGAATAAATGACTGATGTCTGATGTTCTGTCTACATTGCTGGTTTGACTTTCACCATCATTCAGAAGCTACATGAGATTTAGAGTTCCTAATGGTAGAGGTTGCATACCAAAAGTTGTGCCATAAAGACTCAGTCAGTAATTGTCGAACAGCACTGATTGAGTTTCATGACCCCAGTGCTTCTGAAAGTCTATCAAACCCCACTGCGTAATCTCAAGCCAACAAGACAATCAATGTGAAAGTCTTTTGTCTGACTGAAGTAATGTGAATAGATATATAGCACCATAAGAAACTCCACAGCTTCATGCAATAAAAGATCTGCATAGTTAAAGATAGAAATGCAGTTTGAACCGTCATTTAAACTGATGAATAACAATAGCTTACAGTGACCAGACAGACTCTTGTAATATTATGTAATATTATATTACAATACAGTATTTCCTATATGAAAAGAAGCAGTCTTTTAAGAGTCATCATAATATAGAATAATCTTAACTTTTAAAACTAAATTATGTTTGTACCTATTCTTTTATGTTTGTTCTGCTTCATATGCACATTATTGAGCTTTGCCCCCTAAAAGAAGTTACACAAATAATGCTTGTTGATATTACTCTATTACAGCTACATAATGATAATTAACTATCACTGTCACTCCACATCACTCTAGAAATATCATTACAGTGTAAACAATGCCTGTTGTTATCCTAAAGAGTTTTTCAATAGACTAAAATAAATGACAATAATAAATATTTATAGGTTATATAACATATATATTTGATCAAATATGGGCTACTACATAAAATGGGCACTATGGTTTATTTTGTCGGATAATTCTCAGGTGCTGTAGCTCAGTGTCACTTCATAGTTAGGAGGTCCAGGGTTTGATTGCTGGCTGGTGCAGAGTCTTGCATTTTGTCCCTGAGTTTGCATGTGTTCCCTTTGGCTGCTCCAGTTTTCCCCACCATCAAAAACACATATGTTAGGCACAATGGCTGCCTGATGCTGCATGTGTCTGATGATGTGCGTGTGACAATAAGACGTTGATTTGATTTGACTATACTAGCTTATTTCTTATGTCTTCTCTAACTAAATTTAAAAGCAGGCAAAATGACACCTTATAGTCACAAAGTGGTTCCTGAGTTGATTAATGTCTTGAAAGGCAGAAGATGCAGCTCATGTTGGGAGCTCAGCTGTTTCAACTGGCACCATTGTGACGAAGAGCGAAAAGGGGTTGTGGTTTCCCTTCAGGTGTTTTTGATGGAGGACTCGGGGAGGGCGAACAGTGTGGCTGCAGCAGAGTGGATGAGTTGTGGTGGCGGAGCTTTTCGAGACACCCTCTGAATGGGAGATTCAGTCGCACAGAGTGAATACTAAAGCTGGAACATGGATCCCCATGGAGAGGATGCATCAGAAATGACAGATCTGTTAGACTGGAAACCTGCTGGATCAGGTTTTGGTGACAGTATGTGGCTTTGTGCAATATTAACTTGGTCCTGAGTTAGTATTCATGGTGTCATCCTGCCCTGCATAAAGTTCTATTTACTCTACTGTGTATTGTGATATGAACGTGGATATGCCTTGATTTACATTTTTATCACCTCAAATACACACCGAAGCCACAAACTCTGCAAAGGCCACGGAGCTCCAGAGGTAACCAGAATATTTAAGTTCAAGTAGGAGAATTTACTTCCAATTTGGAGTGTTTTCATGCTTTGTGATCTTATATTTGTAATGAAAAACATCTTGAGGTCTTAAGTGTAAAGTGCCAAAAAAAAAAAAAGTTATTGTGAAGGTAGAGGACTTGATAATTGTGTGAATGTGTTATCCCGAGTGTTTTTTCTCATCTCAGATTCACACTTTATTGTGCTGATGGTAACAACTGTGAGGAGGAAGGAAGCTGTTTAGATTAAAAAATAAATCAGGTCCCCAGTCAAAAAGATATTTTGGCTCTCAGTGGGTTGAGTTTCACATTGACACAGCAAAGCTATGCTCCTCTGTATTCAGACTGTGGGCTTTTTTATTTGTAATAAGCACCTCTCAAGTGGTTGCAATTGGTGGGCTTCTCCCAGTACAGATGTGCCAAGAGATACTTGTCATTAAGGCTGCTGGATTAAATTCTTTATAGTGTTGCTTCTGGAGGTAGAAACAGTCTCCAGCAAGAACAAAACCCGACTCTCTTCTGTGGCGTTTGAGGCTATATTCAGACGAGTGGATCTAAATGTTAAATATCCCATCTTTAAATTTAAATGTCATTCACTGTTCATTTAATAGATATTGCTTTGCTTTCAACTTAACACACCAGAAGTTGCCTAGAAAGTATTGCAGTCAGATTTTTAAGGATATGAGGTGAAATTAAGGCGAAGACGACAAGAATAAAGCTGGTTATGCTCATATTAACAGTCCCTCGATAATTACATCACACAAACAACCCGTCAAGAAACTCCTCAGTGGCACTAGGTTTCCAGAAAACTCCACGTTTTCAGTTCAGACGTGATGGTAAGTGATACATTAATAATGCAAGGCTACGACTCGTCACATTGCTGTCTGCACGGATTACTGCAGCCCCGTCTCCTACAAATTACATTTATATGCATTTATTCTTCATTAGAGATTTATGTTCAAGGGCAACGCTCAGAGCCAAATGAGGGTCAGCAGAAATTAAAAAAAAAAAAACGATGGTGGATGGACATGTACTCTCAAGACTGGCAGCCTTGAACAATCAGCATTGGGTTTGTTAACCAAATTACAAAAAAAATCCAACATGATTCCACACTTACTCCTCAAGGTATCGATTTAATACTTTTGGTTTAATTGGTCAAGGTTTTTAAGACATCTGCCTCTAACTAAATACAGTCCAGATGAAGGAAATTTGTTTTAGGTGTGAGGAGATTTGAAATAATTAATTAAAAACTCTGAAACAATCTCACGTGAGGACCACGATTATCTGAGTGTTGTTCAGAGGAATGGACAAGCATTTCTGAATAGGTTTATTGTAGAGCTGCAACTAATGATTATTTTCATTATCCACTAATCTGATTTTTTTTATTATTATTATTAATTAATTACCTAAGCCCAAAGTGGCGTTTTCAACTTTTTTTGTTTTGTTCAACGAGCAGTTCAAAACCCCAAAATTCTATTTTGAGTAATTGGAGTTTTGGCTTGAAAAATAATGAATTATGAAAATGGTTAATGATTAATTTTCTGGATTGACTTTGGGCTCAGTTTTGTTTTCAGGGGTTCCAGAGGTGTTGAGTTTCTACAGACATGGAAAGTGTGACGCTGCTGGCTTTATCTGTCTGATATAAAGTGGTGGCTTTCAGGCTCGTGAACACAGATCTCTGGTCCGTGTCTGTTCAGAAAACACTATTTAAACATGACAAGACTCTCTCAGTTCTCCGTTGACGCTCATGCTGCTTCAGTAGTTGCTCTTAAAACTTATTTTACACTTGAGCGACTGTTTATCTCTGTGGTTTAATGAATAACCATAATGAGTGTGAGGGACACTCGCCCCCGCCTCTCTCTAGTCTAATCAAGCCTGTAGACCCCCTAATAATTTTCTCATCAATGTCGTAATTTATTAGGTGGAACATAGAATTCTTTTCTATTTCTCTGCCTACAGTCCAACATTACAGTTAAAGTGAACAGGATATTAGGTGTAAGGCGTCTTCAGTTCAGCTCAGAATCAGTTTTTTGGGACGTGTATGCTGAAGCAAATGAGGGAATTCGACTGTAGTTTTCAGTGGAACGTGATGTAACAACGTACAAGAAGATCATAGTAGAAGATTCAGAGTTATATTTCAGATATTGCTTTTTACAATCACATCAAATTGAACTGTTCATGAGAGTGATGTGGACAGAAGCTGACGTTGAACACAGAAATGAGGTCACCAGTATCTTAGTATATCAATAGAAATAAATGATGGCCTGATGATTATTGTAGTTTTATTGATCCAATCTAGATCCATTTTTATTCAAATATGAGACCACTATGTAAAACTGGCAGCACATGATGGAGAAATTACTCAGGTCAGCAAGAGTGCACATCTAGATTTAGTAGGAGTCATGTTAGAGAAACATCCTTCATGCTAGAAAATGCATCACATGTAGCTCCTGACTGTGTTTATGGAGGCTGAAGGACAGTGGTGGAGAAGCATGGTGCTGATTTAGGATGGTCTGTTAATGCTTCTGCATCTGTGGAGAGACGGGGAATGGACTCCCCTTTTCATACAGCACACAGTACGAGCCGATGCACACACAGTGGAAACTCGATGCCAGTTGCCTGCACTGCTTCAACTCTGTGCTCTGGGCAGCAAAAAGTGGAAACTCAGCTTTACCTTAAAAGTAAGTCTGCGCTTTGATGTGAAGGGTTTTATTATCACAAAATACTGAGGAAATGTGAAATGAATGCTGTGTGAAATATTAGGGTGTTTTTTATTTTTTAAAGCCAGTTATGGGTTCTGGTGTGGGAGGAGGGTGGGGGGGGGCAGGAGAGGTGGTGCAGGGAGATGAAAGCAGATAGCTTCAGATACACAGACGAGTATAAAATGAAAAAAGAACATTCCTAAAGCAGCATAGTAAATCACAGGAAGATATGGTCGAAAAGATCCCGAGGTTGTGCTCATCTTGTCAGGAGGCTGCAGAAGTGAGTCTTTCCTTTGCTGTTGCCTCTCTTTTCAAGTTTGACAGTCATCATCGACAAGGTGTCACCGCGTTTCCACATCAGAAACCGTCGGGATGCTTGTACCGTCATTGCTACACATGTTTCATACTAATTTAACAAATGGTCTTTTGGTCACGATCATAAGCTTTTAAGACTCCAGTTTCATCAGATTTCTGCACTGTGTTGAGTGGAAATGAAAAAATAATCTCTAGACCAAACATACTGGTGTGTGTTACATGGTTTATTCCCCAAGATGCTGACCTGGTTTTAGATTTTTAGAAGAACTGTAATTTTTGTGATCCCTTTCTCTTGTTCTTCTTCTTCTGGTATCCTGTTCAAGAAATCTCTCCTTCACATCCTCACATCTAGTGGTATTCAAATGTCTGTCAGCTTTTATTAAGGAGCGTGATGTTTATGATAAAAATGCACCGTAGCTCATCATATCCGCACCTCCAGCTCGCTGTGATGACTCATGGCATGACTGATGCATGAACTCATGGTTCTCCAGATCTCAGTCTGCCCAGCTTGAAACAAGACCGTATCATCTGTTTAAATCCTCTGGTGTCTGGAATACTTTCAGCAGTCTGATTGAGACACAACACCTCATAGTGCTCCATCACAGACGGACTGAAAATTCATTGTAAATATATGGACTGTAAAATACTTTTCAGGAATGTATTAATTCCCAAATTTACCCAATGGGGGATCAATAAAGAATTATCGTAATTACATGACTTAATGTCAAAAATAAACAGTAGCTCTTTATATCTCAGTTAGTTAATAATGGAATCATATCAGGTAGTGACCTGTGCAAAAACATAAAAGAGGGTAATAAATGATAGTTCAATAAGCTCCACCCCCTTTATTTACTTTTGCTACACCTGTCAAACGCAACATTATCACATGCAGCGTTACGCAGTTCACAATGATGCAAAATTCCTCCTCAAAATATAGCAATTTTACAACAGTGAGTTTTTGCATGCAAGGTTACACTTCCTACAATGTGGCTGTCGTGTTTTTGGTTTAATTAAGGCATTAATGAAGTTCTGCTCTTAGCACAACTTCATGCACGGCCTCAACAAGTCGGGAAATCCAAAGCTTCACAGGCCTGCTGTGCCAAGTTATGGTTGCTAAGCTCTAATTTGACATAATATAATTTGACAGTCTCTCCATAATAATTGAGCATAGGAATAATTGGTAATGTATATATATATATATATAGTGTATGATCATATAGTGTATGATATGTAAATGCCTCTGTCCATCTGCAAATAAAAAGTAGAGAAGCTCTGTATTTAGCCCGATGACACTGAATGAGCAACAGAGAAATATTTCATGCTGCAGTAGCAGTTTTTGACATTTTACGTCTTGATCCTTTCTCTTTTTTTTGACTGTGAAAATTTGCGAATCTGTTCTAAGCGACATGACTTCAAGCTGCTGCTGTTCTCAGTGAAGAAGAAAAACACAAACATGTTACAGCCGCTCTTTCAAGTCGGCGGGGGGTGAGCGCTTGACACTCTAAAATTAGGTTTTGGGTGGCGTACTTTAAGGCAGCGAATCCTACACAGACCAGAGCTTGGAAAAACTTCCTGAATTAATTATGCAGATTGACAATCCAGTCGTTATGCTTAAAACTGCATTTTCTGTAATATGATGTGACTTATTGCTGCACCATAAAACTGCATCATTATGCTTCATATCCTCAAAGATTTTGCGAAATAACCTTGTGAGTACTCCCATCAAAATCCACTTTAAGCCACTAGACGCTCTGCTTGGTAGCTGGCATCGCTGTAGACAGAAAAATGAACAAAGCACTTCCACTCACATTACATTTACATTAAAGATATTTAGCTCTTGCTCTTATCCAAAGCAAATTATGATGAGGGCAGCAGTAAAATTAGCTCAGGTTCCGTCTGATGGTGCCCTGATAATAGATCTAAGCAAACACTCCTGTAATATGAGAATGCCTCCCTGCCAGAAAAGTTCAACAAAAAGAAATTAGAGGAAGAACAGCTGCATAGATAGCGAGGAAGGTCGGGTTTGGACGAGAGCATATTTGCAGGAGGATATGGCAGGAATGGGTGTGATACAAGGGGGAGCAGGGGACGTGAGGTATTTCTTGAAGAGATGAGTTTTAAGTTTAGAAGTGGAAGGAGTGGTGGTGCTGTCCTGACTGAGATGGAGTCAGGGATGTGGGTGGAGTGCGGACCTGACTTTTAATAACTCAAAGGAGACTTAAACATGGGCTAAAAGCGGTGGAGTGGTGATTTGATTTGTTTGTTTGCCGCAGCGTGGGTGAAGCATGATGCCGCCCCTAAAGGACCCACACAAAACTTTGTAAACCTAATGGCTCGATTACAGCTTCTCAGCCAAGATCACACCACCATGTTGGAGTAAAATGTAATTGTTCTTTGCAGTGCTGTTGAGCCATGCTTTGTGCACAGGAAAACACATTTTATAAGTCACCATGAAAATATGGGTTTGATCATTAGAGAGTGCACTGTTAGGAGCAGCGTAATACTTTTGTTGGTTGAATGGAACAATAATGCAGCACCTCCATCCAAATGGAAGACTTCTATCTTGACAGTAATTACCCATATATAGTGATTATGAAAAAAAAATACAGCAGACAATTAGTGGTTAACTGCAGGGGGCGTCACACAGGCGAAAATTTGTTTCATCGCAGAAAGGAAAGTTGACAGTGAAGAATGGAGGGAGAACACAAGCTGTAATTGAAGTGTTTTAAAAAGTGCCGGCGCAATTGTCCCAATGTTTCACTGCACCGTTTTCAGCTTGAATAAATCTCCAAAGTCATGTGTTTGGAGGGTTTGGAGAGGACAAGTCTGCCACAGATTATTTTGGTTGCCAATTAATCTGTTGATTTTTATCCACACTGGCAGCACGGCTATAGGAAGGATGGTTGTTCTGCTTTGGTCCAGACTGAAATATCTCAACACCTGCTACAACTGCAAATATTCATGGTGCCCAAAGGATAAACCCTAATGACCTGGTGATCATGTGACGTCTCCTGTGGTGCCACCATGAGGCTAACACGTGTAGTTTTGAGCTATAGGAAGGATTGTCATGACATTTGGTTCAGACATTCATATGATTTCTTGACTTTTCCATGTAGCGCAATCATCTGCAGGAATAACCCTTAAGGCATTGGATTTAGATACCACATGAGCCTTTAATTCAGTAATACTTGTAATGTAGAATATCTGCTCAGACTGAGATGACAAGCTCAATTTTATGTCCATCCTGAAATTGAGGGAATTATACAAGACGAGCCGCAGGAAGCTTCATAGTCTGTTCATAGTTATATTGATATTTTAATCATTTTCCTCCAGGAGAAATCACACTGTGAAAATATGTTTTCAGCCTTGTCCTGATACAGCCTCTTGAGCATGTGTGTGAATAGTGTATGATCATTACGTCTATAATGCTCAGCTAATTACCAGCTGTAAATTTGAATCGAAGAACCTCCAACAGGTTCAGGGTTTACTGTTGCACAACAAACTAAAAAAAAAGCAAAAAAAAATTCTCCTTTTGAATTTGATTTACTTATCAGTAAAATAGTTAATAAAAAGACTGAGAGGACTAACAGGTCACGGCCACATCATGTTGACAGCTGTTTCAGTGGCCACACAGCATGTCCCAATCACATCCGCACTTAATGTCATATCAGATGTTTGTTGTTCATCCCTGATGATCCCATCCGCATCAAACACTCTAGATCTTCTTTGGCAGCAGGTTTTCTGAAGGAAATGACACATTCTCCTTTAGAAAGATGTCAGCTGTGCTCTTTGGTCCTCACATAACAGCACAGCGTGATGATTTCAACCGTATTCACGCTGAAACTCCGGGCGTCCTGGACTAATGTTAAGCTCAGCACATTTAAGTGATTTCCGAGCATCCTCCACAGACTCTGCCAGTGACATCTCCTTTGATGACCCCATACAAATGTGAGCGTTTAGACAGAAAAGCACATCTTCATCACTTCTGTGAAGTCTCTGAATTGCTTTGAGATACCATTCAAATTCTACAGATACTAATCAGCAGCATTGTACGGCCTAATTCATTTTCCAATTCGTTCCCCTCCCAGCTTTAATTCTCATGCAGTTCTTTTCAAAGTTTTTGGGACTCAGAAATTCATATGCTTTTTGATGTAATAACATTAATTAAAGAACGACAAGATAAATTGAAATGTTAAAAAGTCACATAGGCAGTTGGGACTGTTAAAGAATACAGAAAAAAAATGTAAGTAAAATATAAATTAAGTTGGTTTACATGAATAAAAATAACAACATAACCAACAATTACTGCTCAATTACATGTTCATTAGGAATGTATGAAGAAAAGTAAAAGACAGTGTGTAGGCAGCGATTGTAAAATGCACAATATGAAAAAAGCAACTGCATTGGTTTCTTTCATCTTTGCTGCAGTGAATGTGAGGATTTGGCTAATCTGAGAATGTAATGTTGAACAGTATGAAAACTTATATATCTTGTGTCATTGCATGCACACAAAATATATTCAACAAAATTTCCAGTCAGCCTTTCTGAAGGAATCTGCCATCACTCCCCGTCACAATGTGCTGAACCAGGCACTACAGGTGGGACACGTTTGCAGAGATCCCTGCTCCAGGGTCTTGAGCCTCCCACAGGTCTTCATTACGTGAGGAGTTAGTGCCACTTGCTTTTAGTCATCAAGGACTCAGGCTTGGGGCATAAATGTTTTCCACCATGGGGGAGTCCCTCCTCACAGTCAGAGACCCACTGAGGGTGAGGTGATGAAGGGGCTCTGCGGGTAATCCAAAACGTGCTTGAAGCAGTGCAGAAATGCTGTAATGATTGAGATCCCCTGACTGCTCTCCAGCTCCAGCTCTCCAGCTGAGTTACATGCACTAAAAAAGTACTAAAAAATGAGGAGAAGAAGAAGAACAGTGTAAGAGAATGAGGGTCCACAGTTTTACACAGAAACAAATCTGTCATTAAGTTAATAAGTCGACAATTATAAAATAAAAATTGTGTTTTTCATAACTGGGAATTATTAAAACTTTTCAATTCCTAGCTTCAACATTAATTCAGTGTTGCACAGAAGCCTTTACTTCTTGCTTCACATGCAAGTCTCCACAGTATTCAATTCAATTTTCAATTCAATTTTATTTATATAGAGCCAAATCACAACAACAGTTATCTCAAGGCGCTTTACATACAGAGCAGGTCAAGAGACCCGACAACATATAGAGACCCAACAGTTCCCATCATGAGCAGCATTTGATGCAACAGTGGCGAGGAAAAACTTCCTTTTAACAGGCAGAAACCTCGAACAGAACCAGGCTCAGTGATGGACAGCCATCTGCCATGACTGGTTGGGCTGAGAGAGAGAGAGAGAGAGAGAGAGAGAGAGAGAGAGAGAGAGAGAGAGTATGTCACAGCAACATATGTGCAGTCTTTGTCTTAAAAGTAAACTCATTGCTCGTCTATTACTTTAGATGAATGACAGTTTTTCTCCTTTCTTTGCCTCTGTAATGTCTGAAACCCAGGTGTGGCAGTGTGGCGGCAGCGTTGAGGTCCTGCCATGTGCTCGCATCGCCCACATCGAGCGTGCTCACAAACCTTACACCGAAGATCTGACGTCCCACGTGCGACGAAACGCCCTCAGAGTTGCAGAAGTTTGGATGGATGAATTTAAAAGCCATGTCTACATGGCCTGGAATATTCCCATGGAGGTGAGTGATGATGTTAATCGAGCTGTTTTTCTCACAAGTGCAGGTCACAGATCACAATAGTTATCTATGTTCAGTCATCTATAATACAAAGACAACATTATTTTTGTTTTGTACTTATTAGAAATATGTGACTGTGTTCAAATTTATTTAAAATCGGAAACCAAACTTGACAGCATTTTCAGTAATACAAAGAACTGTGTGAGGATCAGGTTTTAAAAATACAGTACCAGATATAATCAGCAGCTCATTTGGATTCACTATTTTTACAAGATGATGTTTTTTGGCATTTGGCCTTTTTTTGATGTGTTACAGTAGATACGCAGACAGGAAACAATGCTATCAAACTATATGTCATGCATCTTAACCACCGTGACACTAAAATTCCCACAGCTTGTTTGCAGCTTCACTCTGTATTAAAAGAAGAGTATCTTGAGCTGTGATGACCTTTTTGTCCTCTTGGAGCAGGAAATATGACTGTTTTGATGTGTAGGAACATAAAATCTGTGTGTGACCATCTCTGTAGCTGGACAGAAAAAAATTACTCCTGGAATTGCAAAGCAAGCACAAATCCATGGCAAACATAAAAATGAAGGACTTCATTATGAAGGTGGCTCGGTTTTGCCGTTTTATAGACAGCTAAGATGAAGCGGTGCTTTTGACACAGTCCTCAGTATGTACATGTGTCCCATTTTTAAAATGTCAAACGTCAGCTGTAAACTGGCTGCAGGCTGCATTGACAGATAGTTGAACTGTTGAGACGCCACGTGTGGGCAGAAAAGGAAGAAAACACCTCCGTGAGCATATCACAGTATTCTGTAGGTGTTACTGTATCAACATGGCACAACAGACCACACCGCAATATTGATTATTTGTCCCAATAGAGACAACATGAGAACAACAAGAGCTTCACTCGTAGCTTGTCAAAGCTTGATTTATTGTTTTTTTTTATGTTACCTGTTTGCAGGATTTGTTGTTGCAGCCTTTTGTGTCATAATCCAAGGGGAGCGTTCACACACGAGTCAGATGTGGAAAAAATGATGCACAAAAAAATATGAAAACAGATGATCAGAGGACACCATCATAAATCTACAGGACCAACAGGCCTTTTCATTCTGCAGCCGCCTGATCTAAATGTTACAGGGTCAAGTGTCATCTGTCATCACCTGCACTCTTCCCAGCACAGATGTTGAATCCGACCCCTGACATCTGCAGAAGGGCTCAGATCAAATGATTTCTGATCACTTACAGAGGTTCCTGAACTAAACACGCACCACAGAAGAAATGAATACTTAATACAATTCTATAAAATAATCTAAACCGAAACATAAGGAGTTGAATGCAAAAAATGACGATAACATTTTAAAAGACAAATTAAAGAAAGGATCTGGATTACAGCTGTGACTTGAGAGCAAAATGCTTAATAATACAGAAAGGAAAAAATGGAGTACGGACAAAAAATACTTCAGTGATGTATTTTTCAGCAGAAATGCAATCAGTTTATTCTTTTTAATCTCTTTATTTGAGGCTTTATTGGGTTATTTGAGATGTGGAATGAAGACATCTGCAGTGTCAACAGCTCATATTTTATATATAAAATGTCTCACAGTTCTGCAGAATCACCATGAAGCAATGAGAGAAGCCGTTCTTGCTACGCACTGTCTTTGTGTTTTATATAGTTTTATATTAGTTTTATATTTCAATGTTTTCAGTAGATGATGATTTTTATTTGATCTTGAACAGGATTCCGTAAATTCAAGTAAATAATCACTCTATGTTGTCTTAGGTTAAATGTAGCATCCCTCAAAGGCAAAGTCAAATGTTTGTTCACTGAAGCTTTTTTTCTTCTCCTGCATAATCTGTTTGAATATGTAAATCCACGTTATGAATAGATGAACATCTGCAGGCAATTCATTCAGTCAATAATGAGGCGTTTAACAGAGTCTGTACTCAAGAAGCATGAAATTTAGCCCCAGCTTTAGCCCCGTGAATTAACTGCACAGCAAAATTGTCAGTGTTAATTTACCTCTGAGAGTGCAAAAAATCAACACGGTGCCAGTGTTCATATTAGGTCTGCACCCATCTGAGTTCACTTTTTGATGTTTGTGAGCACCAGAGAGCCCCGTCAGCAACATTTGCACCCGCTTCAGCTTTTGATTTATTAAGGGAGGCATCAGCGACACTAGATGAGAAACAGTGGACAACATGGGGAAGACGGTAACATGTGGTGGTTAAGTGAAAGTAACAGTAACACGCTGTGAGAAAAAAGTGATTATCCATTCTATATTTATTAATATTTAAGAATAAGCACAGCAACATTAGTATCAAAAATGAAGGTACTCATTCTGCATAAAATGTGCCCCTTTGACTGCCCTCTATTGCCCCTTTTATTGTATATGACATTATTAGGTTGCATCTGTGTGTAAGTACCATTTCGCTGTTGAAGCTGGTTGAGGTGTTTTGACTTCTCTCTTTACAGTGCAGTTCGTTTAATTTAGTGTTTAGTTCACCCTGCAGTTCAGGCCCCTCCAGAGGGTCACAAATAATCTGTGGAATAAAAGGGAAAACTATTATTTTGGGGGATTTTTTTTTCTCATTTTTTCTTTCTTATGAAATATTGGATCATTTTACCTCTTTGGGCTCTGAGTGCTGATTCAAATGAAGCCATGTGAGAAGTTTAGACAGACGACTTAAAGATGACAATTTGCTCCACAACAACATTGTTTTTTTTTAAATATGTTCAGAGTGTTAAATCTCAACATTGTACCAGAAAGCTTGTCTTGCTTTTTTATGTACAATCTTAGTCTGGAAAATAACCAGTAACTACAATCATCAGATAAAAGTAGTTAAAATACCTCACAGTTAAGTACAGTACTCAGTTACTTTCCATCAGCGGGGACATGGAACTGGTCCAGAGTGTGGCTGTGGCGTGATGAGGCAGCAAGAATAGTAGATGATTTTTAAGTCAGAACAGGAAAAAATCAAAACCCCATAGAAGCTATTCAAATACATAACAAATGGCTGCACAATGCTCTTCAATGGCCCATTATCTGATTTGCCTCTCCACAAGCCAGAGTTAATCAATTTTAGGCTTTGTGTGAATCTGTGTATTTCTCTGTGTGCACGTGTGTGTGTGTGTGTGTGTGTGTGTGTGTGTGTGTGTGTGTGTGTGTGTGTGTGGATGTTTGCTTGAACCCAGGACTCGGGGATTGATATCGGCGACATCTCTGAGAGGAAGGCTCTGAGGAAGAGGCTGCAGTGTAAAACCTTCCGATGGTATCTGGTCAACATGTACCCTGAGATGAGGATGTACAGCGACACCATCGCATACGGAGTAGTAAGCCGCCGCCGCCGCCGCCGCCACCTCCCTGTCTCCCTCCCTCCCTCCTCATCCCAAATTCAGTTCAGCAAAAGCCAAAACAAGGCTAAACCGTGCCTGAGCAAATCATTTTAATCCCTTGTGTTGGGATCCGGATGGCTGCTGTCAGGAACACAAACAGTTCACAAAGAGGAGGTTTGCTGCAGAGACTTGGACTCGTTCCTTCTCACTTCAGAACTTACTGAAATACGACTTTTTGTTGGATGAATGAAATCAGACACAGATATATATAAAGATTAATTGAAGCTTTCTTTAAATATAGATGCAGCAGAGGGTTTCACGGCGGAATTTTATTAGCCAGAGAAGCCAGAAAAACTGACAGCCAGCGGGGCATTCTGGCACTGCGTCTATTTGCCCATTCCTAGTTGTTCTCAAACAGCTTTATTTCCACGGTCCTCCCACCTCACATCACTGTGGTGCACCCTAATACACAGTGACACACAGGCCGCAGCATTATGGCACAGCTTTCCACGTCGTACAGATGATTTTTTTTTTCTTTCACACACTGACAAACAGTGGAAGGATATATTGAGAAAATAGGCCGGCCTCATTACATCCATTTCCCCGAGTTAACTGACCTCATTATTCTATATTTGCGACATGCATTTGATGGGCGAGTCAGTCTTCGTCGTTTCAGGAGACTGTTGTGTAAAACTGTTTCTTTTGTTGGCAAAAACTTCACATTTCCTAAGAATGTGTTTGAGCGCTAATGTATTCATCCTTCCCTCATCCTCCTCCTCGTCCTGATATAAAAATGTGGGTGAGGGAGGTGCAGGTGGAGACCTCCTGTCCTCTGCAGCTCTGCCTCACTCTCTGTTGGCTGAGCCATGCCCACGTTAGAGCAGTGCAATCAAATCTGAAGGCTTTGATTCAAATCCCTCTTGTAGCTATACTCCACCTACGTTTCATTCAGAACATGTGACATTACAGCAGCTAAAGACGCTCTAAATGCAGTTTAGCTGTGACTTTAAGCTCATTTTGTAACCACAGGTGTCACTGTTGCATATTTACTATTTTTTCACGCTCCAGCAGTGGAAATATTTCGACCTGAGCTGCTGCACGGGACCATGTGGATTCACTGATTGTCAGATAGAAGTAGACATCTCCCAAGCCAATGGGGAGCTGAATCATCCCTGGCTGTGTTCTTCTGATCTCACATCTTTACCTAATTCACTCCCCACACAAACCACCATCCCTGAAGCCCCCTGCGGCTGCAGTTTGTATCTCGCAATCAGACAGACCTTTGTCATGATGCGCATGAATAACCCTCTGGGCCTCAAAGTCTGAGTCATGTTCATCAGGCGTGACGCTTCTGATTTCCATTTTTATAAATCAGAAATGAATTTTTGGAGGATTCAGATTGTGATTCAGAGGGTTTTTTCAGTCCTCTCTGCCTCTTCTTTATTTTCTGCAAATATCCTTTAATATTAATATTCTGTTGATGTGAATCACAGAGGATGCACCAGGCTGATCTTTCCCCCTTTTCTCTTTTCTATTTCATAACTCCTGTCCAAACTCACGCAGTCTTGTGGAAGCATTTTCATATTATCAGCGAGCGCCGCAGCAAGCAGAACTAAATGTTTAGGTAATAGCTTGTGTGAGAAATAATGTACCACAGAGTTGAAAAGAGCAGGCGGTAGATGCAGCTTCCTCGCTCTCGCTGTGTTTTGCCTGTAGATGATTTTGTCTGTGGACTGGTCAGGGTTTCTTTGTTGCCGTTATTTATTGTCTGTATTAAAATGATAAAAAACTGCATAAACTGCTTTGCAAGTACACTATGTTATATTCACCTCACCACCAACATTTCCAGTTATCACACAGTCCATTAATCAGTCATGTGACTTATTGATCATCAACACCAAGCATGCAAGACATTATCATCATTCTTTCAAAATGCAAATACTATATTCACTCTTCACAATATAAATGACCATGAATACAAAATATAGAATCTTTCATCTTAACTCATCAATGTGTAAAAAAAAAAAAAAAAGTAAGTACATTGAAAGTATTTTTCAATACGGAGCTGTAAATTCTGTATTCTTTCAACCTCACTAATTAAAAACACAGAATTGCTTTCATCTCTCAGAATTTATGGATAACCTCCAACTAATTTCAAAGTCTGTTTCAAAGCTCTTTAAAACTTCAAGACTTTCTCTATAGCATTATATATTTAGGACTAAATAAGCAGCAGTAAAAAGTTCACGCGAAAAAACAACATCTTTAGGGTTTATTTATTCAGACTTCAACACTTTCAATAGAGTCTAATTAAAATGTTGTTGATTGGTGGACTGTAGGTGACATCATCTTTCTCCCAGTGAGGCCCCGCCCACTTCAAACCAGTGACAAGAGACAAGTAAAATGCAAAAAATTTTAGTTTAGTTATTTCCTTCTTTTTTTGTCCTCGGGTGTGTTTAGCTACTGTACTTCCTGTCTTTGTTTGTTTCCTGCCTTTAGGATTGTTGATTAGTTGTTTAGTCGGTGTGTTCTCCTCTCTCTCTTTGCCAGTTTTTCCTTGTACCTTTTGTCGAGTATTTCAACCCCTCTCTCTTCATTCCTCATTTTCTTCTAAAGGTTTTGAAATGTTTTGCTTTTCTTGAACCTTGCCTCTTTGTGGACTTTTGATTCTTGCCTGCTCCTATTTGGATTTGTTCGCCTGGTTGGACTGCTAAATAAAATTGTAGAATTGTAGACTGCCTTATTAGTTTTTGCCTGACCATCCAGTCTTTTGAGTTTTGTTAAATGATATTGAACTACATTAGCTCTGCTCCCTGTGTTTTCACTTTGAGTCCTATTTCCTGTCTACCTGCTGTCCCGCTTGTGCAAACCACAAGAAGAACTTCATCTTTTTATAGTAAGAGGCTCACAGAGAAAATCAGTTCTCTGGGCCTTTAACACATCCATCCCTTAAGAAAATTTGTTTGCAAAAAAAATCCTATTTTGAGGGCAAATACTAATCCAGCAGAAAGAGAAGTCCTCCTTTGTTCCAGTTTTCTTCATTGCTTTGTCAGTACATGTGGTGAGGTGAATAAAGTGAAGTGAGAAGGGTTGTGCAACATGCTTTAGTTGTTAATGGTCTCATTATTCATAGTAGCATAAATACACACTGGGTCGAAGGGTGAACAACTTAATCTAATTCAGACTATTACCTGATTGTGACTGTGTTGAACTCTGCCATATCACCGATTTGATTTGACAATTCATGTGTTTTGTTTCTTTCTGTTTTTGTGTGTTTGTCACTCTGTGTTTGTATCTCTGCGTGTCAGCTGAAAAACTCTCTGAAGAACGATCTGTGTCTGGACCAGGGGCCCGACAATGACAACTTCCCCATCCTGTATCTCTGTCACGGGATGACACCTCAGGTTAGAGCCTTCTCTCTCTCTCTCTCTCTCTCTCTCTCTCTCTCTCTCTGCAGCGTGTAGCGTACAGCCAGATTTAATATATCACCTCAGTATTTTATTTCCATCTTGGGTTTTTCTTTCTCAATAAAAGCTGCTCCATCTCTGAGAAAAATAACTGGCCTTTCCGCTGCTTTCAGATTGGATCAAGCTCAGTATCTTTACCTCATAAAACAGGATCAGGTTTTCTATTTTGCCCTTTACAGAAACAGCCCTCGAAGTTTTTAAATACATATTAAACCCGTCTCCATTTTTCATACAACGGTGACGCGTCTCAAATGAATCTGGCTCAGAGTGAAATGTTGCATTATTGACAAAACACAAAGCTCGATTGCACCTGAACGTTTGTTCCTATCTGCAGCTCGGGTCAAAAAGTTTATTCTCTTATTATCACACAGACATTTAAAAAGATGAGGGTTAAACTGATTCGACCTCAGGTTTATTTCACCCACTTGCTTATTATGTGTTTTCCATCAGTCAATGTCTTTTGAATCACATCTTTGCGCCGCTTGTTCAGGATACATCTCAGCCCATGTAGCAGTTTAAGTGTCTTCAAATGTTAGCGCGGCTTGATTAGCATTTACTTTCTCCAGTTTTCTCCATCTCCTATCGATCCCTCCATCCCATTATGTCTGAGCAGATCGTTTTCAGAGATTGTTTAACCTTGCTGTCGCAGTTGTAAAGTTGTCTTATAGACTGAGGCTTGATCTCCCATTATCCTCCAAACTCAACTGAATCTATTGTTTCACTCTCATTGCACCTGTATTGACATTTACACCAAAATGGATTCAGGAGAAATCTGTGTAATCTTAGCATCCTTATAAAAGTCAACTTCTGCAGACCTAGAAAACTTTAAAACTTACTAATTATAAATCTGTTATATGCTCTAAAGCTCTCATAAATCCAGGCATATCAAACAAAGGATTGGAGTAGCACCAGCGTTCCTAATGAGATTAGGGATCTCCTCTGCAAGACAAATCCAGTCTGCTCTATTTTTATGTTTCAGTATTACATCATAGAGAGGAATTATTCCCTGGATTGCCCCCATAATGATGCACATACACAGACGGTTGCAGATGTTTGCTGCAGTCGGTCAGAAGGTGTCACTCGAAGTGTCAGCTAGACTTTCCTCTGTGTCCGAAATGTGATGGTAAATATTAACGCGCTACAATAAAATAGCACGCATGAAAGGAAGGGCATTATAAAGCTTTCCATCCCCAGCTGACTGACTTTACAAGAGCGTGTTGTCAGCAAACATACAGCGCAGCACTTCTGCTCCAGCAGTAATACAACATACCGACTTAAGTGCAGCGACAATACAAACCACAGACACGTACGGCCTGGCAGTCTGCGCCGCTCCAGAAATGAGCAGCACAAATACAAAAAAAAAAAATCACACTAGTCAGACTGTGTAACGTCTGGTGTGAAGGAGGCAGGAGGCTGTTTGGGCATTATCAGACAAATAAGATTAGAGCGAGAGGATATGAGTAAAAGTAAGACAAGCAGCTGAATAAGCAAACATGGCCGATTTTTTTTTTTTTTGATAAAAGAAAATAACTCTGGGTGCTTTGACAGGTAATAGGGGTGCAATCATTACCTTAGTCCCACATATGAAATATATACACTTCTACAGACAGTCTGTGTGAAATCATCTGATCTTCGAGCAAGTTTCACTCTGATATGACTCTAACTCCCCCGTACTCTTCTTACACTTCTTTGTCATTTGGATTGCAAACTAATTAATGTGTCCTTTTGTTTGTTTTAAGCTGTTGTTAGTTGAAAAGGATTCAGATCATGTACATAAGAGTGCCAGTACAACTGTGTAGTAATACCTCATTGAAAGTCCTTCATTCAAGATTCTACTTTAGTAAAAACACATTATCAGCTAAAAATAAGATAAGATAAGATAAGATAAGAAGAGATAAACCTTTATTAAGGTAAAATTATTATATGACATTAGTAGATTATTAAAACTGATGCATAGATGTGTAAGTAGTATTTTTACTTTTGTGCTGATCTAGTTTTAGCTAGTATATACTGTATATATATTACGGATGCTTCAGTCCAGCAAACTTCTGCATAAATCTGAGGCGTCGTGAGGTGATTAATGGTGTGGGAACAAAGAAAAACACAACACAAATTTATATTCATCGTTTTGAACTAACTCTGTTTTGAACTCTCTAATCTTTGCTTTTTTCATGAAATATTGGATAATTAGACCTCGTTGGGCCTCTAACTGTTATGTAAATGAGAGCATGCAAGAAGCTTAGAGGGAAAATTTGGTGAAACTGCTAACAAATCATAGACGTCTGTAGGGGAACTAAACATTGTTTTTCTGTCCAGGGGGCACAAGACAAACAGGTTGAGAGCCACTTGTTTAAAATGTATAATAGTTTTTTTTCATAGCATATTTTTAAGTAAAATCTGTAAAGTTGTAAGTAGCTGTTCAAATTTTGTGGAGTAAAAATCGCAAAATTACCTTTTGAAATGTAGTGGAGTAGAAATGAAAGCAGTACTGACAATAGACAGTATGTCTACTACTTCTGGATGCCAAAGACAAGGAAAACATGTAACATAGTGTAAATACTTTTACCTCACTTGTCACTTTATTGTCTCTTTGCCACTTACGGTTTCTTGTTTTTTTTATTACTGCCTTATTTTTTAACTAGCCACTTACTGGTATTTATTTTTGAGTTACTGTTTACTGTTTGTTACTGCTGCTGTGACAAGTAAATTTCCCCTAAGGGGGATCAATAAAAGTTATCTTATCTTATCTTATCTTATCTTACTGAAAGCACAAGTACCTCAAAATTGTACTTAAATATGGCACTAAATTTGCTTGATTACGTTCCACCTGTAAAGAAATGAGCAACTTCATATCATCATATATTGTACAGCCTGGTTATATCACTCTGTGCACTACATTGAACTAAAGCCTGGTCTCTGCCTGTAAATACAGTCGACAAATTCTCTCTCTGTTCCCTCTCTCTCTCTCCCTCTCATGCTTATACCACTAAGCCTTTTTTTCTTTTTGAATACAGAACATGCTTCTCCTGCTTTATTCCTGCAAATGATTTTCAGCTTTTGTCAGCTTTATATGAGCAAACGACTGCCCTTGGAAAAAGCAGTTGGAAAGGATTCCATCAGAGAGGCCACAATTATTCGGGTTGTCTCCCCATTCCTGAATTAATAATGAGCTTCTTGTCTGTGCATTGCCTTGTCTTTCCTTGTCCTCCATTCAGGCAGGACTAGCTGAATAAATACGCATATTTAGTGTATGTAAAGCAGCCGCATAGACGTCTCTTTCACACCCAAAGACGAGCCAAGAGCAAGCCTCATTTGCTGCATAGCGTACCTACCTGTGTGGACATATACGCCTCTGGAAGGGCCATTATCTAAATGTCAGCCCCAGCAGCATGAACGCACAGTCCAGCACCACACGGGTTGTTCATAGCGGGATGTGGGTGTTTCTTGCAGAACGTGTACTACACCAGTACTCAGCAGCTCCACGTCGGGCTCCTCAGTCCCACCGTTGATGACGACGACAACAAGTGCCTGGTGGACGTGAACGGCAGACCGCGCCTCATCGAGTGCAGCTACGCCGCCGCCAAACGCATGAAGCTCCACTGGCTCTTCACTCAGGTGATGACTAATGACGCAGCCTCACCACCCGTGGTCGGAAAACGCGAGGCCGGCGTTGAGTTTTCTGATTTGGCTTGAAGTGAAGGTCATGTGTTGAATGTGGAAAACCAACCGTGGGAGGCAGCTTTTAATCATGCAAGAGGTTTAATTTACTGTTTGACCCGAGTTCTCCTCCGTCCTGCAACTCAATTAGACACATAGAGTCATTGAAACTTAATGACTGTCTTGCTTCATCAGCGGCTCCGCGCTAGCAAACTGTGTTTTAACAGAAACGAGCAGCCACCTTGCAAAATACCCCATGACAGCGGGTGAATTGGATTTACTGCATGCTTTGATTTGGGCTCAAAAGATCTCATACTGTTGTCTGCTGTGCTGTCAGTGCGGCGTTAATTATAGATTTTGTTCTTCTTTCAGCCAAATATGTATAAAATCCCAAATGTGCTTCATATTAGACGCTTGTTAGAATGAGGACAATAGTCTGTTTGGTTTAAAGATTTCACGCGCTTGGACTCGTACGCCACCTATCCTCACACTGAACTTTAAGTGGTTATTTTTGTTAACTTTGTATAATTCAGTAAGCAGGCTGGGGACAAATCAGCACGACCGGAGCGTATCATGTCCCTGAAATATGGCATCAATTATTGATACAGTTTTGACTGCACATGTGCAAAGTGTCAGGCTCAAACAGAAATAGATTGCCTTGATGCAGCCATGGCAATTTTGGGAAGCACTGTACAAATTAGAGAGAGAGAGAAAGTTTGGGGATTTTTTTCGTCTTAATTCAAATGTTGCACCATTCTGCACAAGAGTTGATTAACTGGAGATATTCTTGATCTCTTCCCAGTGAAATGTGCAAAATTGCTTCACTTCCCTCATCCACTCTAAAGACCTCTAATTATCCAAGTGACTTTGATAAGGCTTGATTTGTGGAAAAAAATGCTTGCATGTAATGGTGAGTCATGTGTTGGCAGGTGCTGTGTTTTCTGGTAACACATGTTCAGTGGGTGGGACTGTAAGGTTTGTTTTGCTGGAGTGGTTTGTGGATATGTGTGGGTGATGCCTTTTTATTTCTCTGTAACAAATATCTATTGTTCTGTAAATAGCATAGTAAATACAATGTAAACCCTAAAGAACCAGAACATCCTAAATCAAATAACAACCTTCCCACATGCCATATCCTCACATATACATTCATTAGCCAGCTCCCAGAGGGTGTTTTAACAAGCAAGACATTATACAGCAGATAACTTGGCTGAGCAAAACCAAGAGCAGCTCCTTTTATCAGTTTATGTTCCAGATTTGCAGGGATTCTGGGTTTCACTTTGGCCTCGTTCCAGGAACTCTGAATCACCGCCCACATCTTCTATTTGTTCACTGATTCAAATGGGTCTGGTGTTGTGCTAATGGACAGCTTTTTCTCCTTCGGTTTGAGGAAACAATCAGCCAATCAGGGCTTTGTAGGTAGGATTAAGACGAGGGATGTAATCTCAATGTCCCAGAGGAGCCGGAAGAATAGATATATCTATGGACTGAAATAAAGCTGAACAGGTTGTAAATCAAACTGTTAACAAATATCAACCCCACCAAAGATTTTTTGTCAGTGGGGATGGATTTGTCACTTGCTACTGACAAACTAAGACAAAACAAAATACCTTAAGTTTAGAAAGTGTAGTTCCCATATTACTTTGGGTGATGTAAACAACCTATAAATATGTTTACATTTTGGGACAGTTATCAAATGCCAGATTCGATATTAGCAGGCCCAGGTACCATTAGATGTACAGACAATTATAACTGGATTACTTTGATATCAGATTAATACAAAATGTAAAAAACAAGATGATTTTTGCGTGGCTGTATGGAGGTTGTTCTCGGAAAATGTAAACCACACTGTATCTAAAAATGTTGTGACTGCAAGTTCAGATTTGACAAAGTTATGACTCCAAGGAGTGTAAATTTTGATGCAAAATGAGGCAAACTGGAACCATGGGTTTTTTAAAAAGTTGAATTTTTTTAATACCAGTTTCTTGCTTGACAGTTAAAAACAAATATTTTACAGCAACAACATATGTGAAAAGGGCGGAAACAGATGGTTTAGCACCCTTTTCTTTGTACAGCTTGGCAGGCTCAGGTAATCTGATCCAGCACCATTTGAAGGTCGTGTTGATCATCACAGAAAGATGGACAACTCATGCCAATGTACACGAAACCTATAGGTTAAATTTGTGACTAATTTACCAACTGACGTGATACTGGGTTAAAAATATAGGATCTGGTGTAAATCTGGCTTTGTGTAGCATTTAGTGAAAAAAAAAGCCTTGATTGCTCCATTCACTGCTTTTATGGTCTGGCTCAGGACACCGATACATAATGGTCCATAAATGTCTACTTCCAGCAGTTATTACCAAGCTGTTATCTATAAAAATGTTTGAGACCTCACAGACCAGGCCAAAGTCTTGTGAAAATGCAGAAAGAATCATTTCGCTCACAGTCCGTACGAGCTGTCCGTTCCTGAGGTCTGTTCCCTCCCACATGCCTCTGTGCTCCTCTCATAGTTTCGGAAAGTGCTCTCTGCACACTGTGTTGACTGTTGAAGACCTCCTCTACAGTCGCTTGCCCTCGGTCAGCCATGACAGCGTAATGAGAAAATCCTGCCCGGTTTCATCAGGACATGTTGGAATATTTTTGCAGAGCACATGTGCTCATTCTGTTCAGACTGTGGGAACAGCTGTCACATAGAAGTTTGTGAAATGTTGGGCTTTACTTTCTTTTTGCTCTTTATCCACCAATAGATGGAATAATTGATTCGACTTGTTGAACTTATTTTAACTCATTTAAATAATATTGTTAACACTCCCGAAACTTGACATGAGGTTTTTGTGTCCCTTGAGTCTTTATTTCAATTTCTCTTCCACCTCAGTCCCAGATGTTTTTACCCGTTTTTGTTTTCGTGTCTTGTTTTCCTCATTTGAGTCTTTTCATCCAGTGTATTCTGTCAAAATCTTGGCCTGGCTAGGGAGAAAGCTAATGACTACTCTGGCAATTGCATTGTTGTTTTTGCCTTGAAACCATGTTGATGCTATCTGGTGGGCCCAGTGAGGATGGTAGCGTGAATCAGCCAAAACGCCCAGAGCTCAGGGCGCTTCAGCGGCTCACATCCGTATCCATTCACAGCAGTGTGGCTTTAAAGGAGGCAAGTTGTATTGTGCACTCAAATTGTTATTCTGGAGCCCGGCACAATTTTAACCAGCCTGCTTTTATCTTTTCAGGGAGGATCCATTCAGAACAGGAAATCAAAGCGATGCCTAGAGCTTGTAGCGAGCAGTGACAATGAGTTTGGCTACCAACTGGCTCTGCAGAAATGCACTGGACAGAAATGGTTCATCACAAATGTGCTGTTTAGCAGCTCCTTGTGATCGACTGCTGAAAGGACCACGTCAGTCAATAGCACACCGGACTGGATGGAGCTGTTTCTTTTGTGTGCACATGTTAATGTGCATGTGTGTCTCTGTATGTCTGTGTGTGTGTGTGTGTGTGTGTGTGTGTGTGTGTGTGTGTGTAAGGATGAGAAGCAGGAGTCCGACAAAAGAGCGGTGCATTGTTGAACACCATCATTTCGAGCACCACGATGTCCTCTGAGCAGCTGACATCACATCGTAAATGTTAAACATTTTATTTTGCCTACAGGATCAGCCATAGTTGGCGAATATTTTGCAGATTTGACAAGGTAGTATATTTAGTATATTTTGTGGTAAATACAGTACAGTCAGATTTTGGTTGACTTATTAAAAGATGTTATGGGTCCAATTTGTTTTTGTACTGTTGATAATTGCTACTGTGTAGCAAGCTTTCTGAACCTGTCCCTGCTGTAATTACTTTAATTTAGTGTCTCAGGTTTGTAGGTTTATTATGCGATTCAGCTGTACAGTTGTGGGAAAATGTTGGAATAAATCAGAAAATGAAAGAATATTTTCTAAGTGTTAATATTTCAAATATTTGTAATATGTAACAGTAAAATAACTGATGTAAACTACTGAGTGCAAGTGCCTTTTTTAATCTCTTCAGCAATTTGACAACACAAATATAGCATAACAAAATGTAATACAAAGTCAGATGACAACACAGAAAACACAAGCAAGTGCAGGAATGCTGCAAGTTGACGAGAACAAAACTGCAATGTCTCGAGCTCTCAGAGTCAACGCAGATTTGGCCTTTAAAAATGGGTCTTTTATTGAACAATGCAGACTAACATATATATGCACACACAGAGCATTTAGAAAACACGGAGTCATGGTTGTAAGGACAAATGCAGGCAGAAGCTGAGAATCGGGTCTGCTTTCTGCTCTGACTGTTGTGTGTACCTGGGGAGGAGACGAGTGGCACAGCCTGTTTTCAACATGCCAGTCCTCATTACCATCCACGTTCAAGCGGAGCTCGGAAAACCATGGCATTAAATATACATGGAAACCCACTTTCATCAAAAGGACCTCCCTCACCAACACGTCTTAATATATGCAATAAGAGCGCCTCTGCATGCTCAAACTTTTGAATGAAAGTCAACAAAACAGTATTCCCCTGCACATTGCTTACATCCTCTTTTAGTTGACCTCTCGTCCTGATTTCCTCCTGGTGCACTTTCCAAACATTACTTTGAGCTTTCAAACGACTGTAGATAGGGAATGTCTGTATGTACATTTGGTTAATATTCTATCATCATACATACATTTATCACCCTTGTTGATTTAGCACATCATCTTGTGCCACGGAATAACTTGAAAAAGGTTAGGGTTTTTTTTTAAAAAAGGTTGGCACAAAGTACACTGCAGAGAATTAAATTCCCTGTAAATCTGGAGTGAAAGATACATCCAACGGTGTCCCACAGTGCCGAGGAGGCGCCTCTGTCTGAGCATGAGTCACGTACGATATCTCAGAAAAGTGCCGGCCTGATTTTGATGAAGACGGGGTGATAATGTGTCTTTCTTCCCTTTCGAGATCTAGCATTTGCAAAATTACAGCCATTTGCCATGCTGCGGGAATTAAACGCTGACTTTTAACAGGTACATCTCCTGCCTTTCTGTCATGAAAATTGTATTCATATGAGCAATTTGTCACAGGAGGCAGGTTTTTTTACAGAGCGCTTCTTCAATTTAAACTTTCCAGAAATATACTGATCTTATTCTGCCAAGTCCACAGAACATAAATTTGTAGTAACTACATGGACCAAAAGGGCATTTGTGCATAATTTGTGAGAAACAGGATGGTTGCTGTTTGGTAAATGAATCCCTCCCTGGGTGAAAATATGTCCAAGAAAAAAAATGTCCTCCTTGATTCCCTACAGTTTTGTTGTTGTCCTTGTTAAATTGTTTTAATTATTTTTTGCCGTGCTAAGTGGAGAGAGCTCCATCTGTGGGACTTAACATTCTGGTATAAACATGTTGTTTAAAAGCTGTATGTAGCTGAAATAAAGCTTTAGATTACCACATATAAATTGCAGTCTAATTATCTAGGACATTACATCACTGTAATAGAAATATGTAAGGGACAAAGACAAGAGACAACTCTGTGTTTAAGAGGGAAATAAAGTTTGTTTTTTTTTAATTACTGCTATGCATCTATTTAACAATATCATCACTGGGTAAGAAGACAGGGAACAGGGGTCAAACAGAGTAATGAAATTAGTTGTCATGTGATGTTTTTCAATTATGATATACTTAATCTAACTTATGGGATCCATCTGACAATCAAATTAAACTTCCACATGAACTCATTTTTATGGCAAAGCCTCTGTGTTTACCCTGTAATTATTCTATATGCACCAGGTAATTAAAGTATTTACAGTGTAATTTACAGTATTTCAAGGTCTCTCATACAAGCACATTTTGGAAAAGCTTATTTGGTTTCTTCTTACCGATGAGAAGATTGATACCATTCTCATACCTGTATGGAGCCAGCAGTCAATTAGCTTAGCTTAGCACAAAGACTGGAAGCAGAGGGAAACAGCGACCCTGGCTTTGCCCAAAGGCAACAAAATCCGTCTTCCAGCAACTCCAAAGCTCACTAATTAACACGCTATATCTTGTTTGTTTAATCTGTTCAAAAACCGAAATATGAAAACATCAATTATGTGCTTGTTTGTCATACGATTATTTTGGCCAAAACTCCAGGAAATTGCTGGTCCCGGCCAAGAAATAATGCAACAGATAACTACCCCGTAAAAAGGCAAATTTTTCACACATCAGTTTTTTGTACTGATGAACAAACAAGATATCATGTTAATTAGTGAGTTTTAGAGGGCCTGTTTCTCCCTTTTCCAATCTTTATTTTAAAGATATGAGAACAGCTATACATCTTCTCATCTAACTCATTTCCTTAGAATAAAATCTAAGTGACCCCCCTCTCTCTCTTCCTCCCTGTATTTCTGTATATCTCTCTCTTTATCTCTATTATTCATCTTTTTGCCTCTTGTGGGAAAAGGCTCTGAGAGGCAACTTATCATGTCTTGTCATTATTTTCTGCCCCCGACATGGAGATATAAAACATTGAGGAATATATTCCTGGCAGAACTCATGGTGTGATCAGGGGAATCGTCTGAGTGCTGAATAGCATATGGCAAAAGGAAGCAGCTTGTCAGAAGTGAGAATATCTGAACGCCCCTCAGGATCCGGAGAGGAGGTTTTCTCTGTTCTCTCTCCTGCAGGTGAGCCACAGGTAGCTGAGGGGAGGCTGTCAGTACCGCAGGGCAAATGGGACAACACGCAAACACACAAGCAGAAAGTCGAAGCACCTACTTCTTGGTTGAAAATAAACATAAACCCTGCCAAAGATAAACTGACTCTTCATTTACGACCTGCAGCAAGGCAACAGTGTTGGAGGAGAATGCTTAAGCAGAAAAACAGATTTACCAGAACAATGCATGTGGGTGTGAAATTTGTGTTCGCCACACAGCCAAAAGCTTCACATGTGGATAAATGTCACTGTTAATTGTTTTCTGTGAGAGTGAATCTGACTTGTAAGTGCGTTGCCATGCTACAATCCTAAGCTGCATATTCTCAGAAATCCCCAGGCGTCAGATCATAGGTGAGCATTTAAACTAAAAAAAAACCTGACAGCATGTAATTGCCTGCAGATGCAGATGTAACTTTAATCTTTGCCCTTTTTATGTCACGCTCGAATGCTTCGACCTATGCAAATGAGCCGGCTGACAAATCTATTTGTTTCTGTGCGAAGCTGTCCGTGCTGTATGCGAAGTAAAAGAGCGTGATGGTGGATATGGGATTTGCTTCAGTGGAAAATGAAATTCTCCACATGGGGAAACATGAAGTGTTGGCCTGAAGTCATAATGAAAAGGCTGAAAGTGAGGGGCAAATCATCTCTAACCAGCCGGGCAGCCATGTTTCAGTGCACATTTTCCCTGTAAACAGGTTACTGGTATTCATAGTTCAGTCTAAAAAGCTTCCCAGAAAATGTCACACAATATATATATGGGCTATGATTTAAAACATAAAGTACAATTAGACTGCATTAGGTACTTCCCGATACAATCAGTGAATAATGCGTAAATGTACATATATAAAAACTCACAAAACACATAGAAATGTAAAAAAAAATGTATGTGGAAAAAGATTCATAACCACAGGAAAACAAAAATAAGACAATGCAGTTTTACTCTGTCTGCATACAGTTTTCTTAAAGTTGCTTGATTAATCAATGAAAAAAATATACATCAATTATTACTTCAACCTGAAAGCTGCATTAATTACCATGCCATTATGAGGGCAGAACAAGTAACTACAATGCTGACGTATTATAACTTTATAAACTTGATAAGGCCGTTGCTCATCATCATCATTTATTGGAGTCGTGTTTCTGAACACCTGGCGAATGTTAATATTCCTCTCCTTTTAACTCTGTTTTGGTCAATACCTACTCAAGGAAACTCTGTCCCTCGAGCCACTAAATGCTCCGCTGTGTTGACCAGCTCGTCTCCAACTTCTGTCTAGGGTTGGAGTACGTAGTGAACAGTGGCATTGCCTGCTGACGATGCTGATTAGAGCCATGAGACTGATCCCGAACAGAAAAGTTGAAGGCTGGAAAACCAAAACAATGAGCTGAAAGATGCTGAACTGCAGAGTCAGGAACTATTATTATTACAAATAATTGTTTGCTTGATTGTAAATATAAAAAGATTGATGAGTGCACTTTAACTTACATGAGGCATGCTATTTTTCTTTTTCTACTAAAAGTCTTTAGTAGTCACTTTGTTTAGTTCAGTTGCCTGTATCTGTCAGTCAATGAATCATCCGTGCAGACTTTAAAAAGCCATACGGCTCATTTCCCGAGCAGCTGTGATCTCACTGTACTCTGTACTACTATTGTTATATTCAATTAATGTTAACAAGTGAGAGGATGTAAGAATTGTGACATTTTATCCATTACAATTTAACTGGCTTTTGACAGTGATGGATGAGGCTCCATGCAGAAGCCTATAAATCAGATTAAACAGTGAGAATGGGTATTGACTGTATTATCCGCAGCCTATCTGCTTTTAGCCCTTAGAAACTTCTTACAGAGGTTAAATCTGTCTGCCTCTCTGAAAAGTCTTTTTGAGTATTATTCCTCTTTTGATGCAGATGTCAGCTGCTACTGAATCAATCACTGATCATAATCGTGATTTACCTGTAAGAGCTCAGTCAAACCTGCTGAAAATGAAATGAATGAAAACCTCTGCAGCTCATGCAACAATTTGTGTCCCTCAGACCTTGGGGAAGTGACAGAGCGCAATTCATAAATGGATGTCCTGCTTTATATTTGTGCTATAAATCATTACTCCTAAATCATACCTTTTTTGTTAATTATAGTGTATGTAACATTAATGAATAATTTTTGCTAAATACTGCCACATGAACCTCATAATACACCTGTGATCACTCCCATATTGACTTTTTAAAGGCCTTGAACAGGTTTAAATAAGCTTCATGTGGGTTCTACTTTAGAAAAAAAAATCTGCCAAAGTTAGAAATATGACAGATTTCTGTATTTGTGGTTTTGTATGTGCTTTTCTTACTGGTTTGAAGTGGGCGGAGCTCTGACAGCAAAATGTGACGTCACCTACGTCCGTGCACCAATAGGGATTTTGCAACTCTAAATAAATTCACAAAACTCATACTAAACAATATTTAAATATTTTTTTAACCTTAACTTTGATTGTAGGTTACTGAGAAATATTTCAGATTTAAAACCATGTCTGAAAAGTAGATATGGAGCTTAGCTTAGCTTAGCACAAAGACTGGAAACAGGTGGAAACAGCTAGCCTTAGTCTATATACGTCTACAATGAGACTGTCTATAATTTTGTGTAGACTCATATTTAGATAGATAGATAGATAGATAGATAGATAGATAGATAGATAGATAGATTGTAAGTAGATCCTTCAAAGTTAATCAATAGTTAATCCATCCTGAAGGGAGGAGTCATTAAAACATTTTAGCTCAGTGAATCTGTTTGTCAACTCACACAGGAACAAGAAAAGTCTGGGACGTCGCAGGTTAATCAAAATTTAATCACACCTCAGAGGGTGATTCAATCTGTCTGTGTCTTGTCACACAGTACATTAGGTTAGACCAGACACATATTTATGGTTCATTTTGCTGTGACAACATTTTGCTGCCCTCTGACTGCTCGCTGACAATAGTCATCCCTGACACCACTGACCTGAGACATTTCAGACAGACACCTTCATCTAAATGGGTAGAAAAGGGTGAAGTCCATGAACTCACAGCCTAGACACACTCCAACAATGCCTAATCACTACAATCTGGCTCCTGCAGCACTGCTGAGAAAGACATCTTGTGAGCATTGGAGCAAAACTCTATTTCTATTCTTGTCTTCCTGCACACAGAGCTGCATTTGATTCAAGATCCTCCCGAGCAGACGAATTGATCATGGAGGTTTTCCCCCGTTCTGTTCTTCCCCTGGATGTGGATTTTTCTGAAAGATTTCAGTTTGTCTAAGTAAACACAAAGAGCTCTGTGCAGCATATGCACGTAAGAATTGTGGTTTAATGCCGATCACAGACATCAGAGTTGTTGTGTCATCGGGTTTTTGAATCGTACTTGAAGCTATTCTGAATATCTGTTCCTGAATGCAGATAAGGTTGAAAACAGGACTCCTCCTCTGCGCCTGTCTCACGCAATCTGTCAATCTGTCAGTCACTACTGAAACATGGACCTTAGTACATAGTGAAGGTACTTGAGTATTTCCATTTTGTACTACTCCACACTTTTACTCCACTACATTTCAGAGAAGAATATTGTACTTTTTAATATTATTCTTCATTTTAAAAAACACATGAAAAAATAAACTGCATTATTAAAGGATTCCAAACTTATGGTGGTTTTATATCAGACAGTTTTATTCAAATAACTGTTTGAGACTGTGTCCAATATGGCACAAAAAAGAATATCCAGCAGAACTTTGGCGGGTTTTTTTCGTCTTTTCTGCCACATTAATCATCTCATGGCCCCCAGATTAATCTTGTGAGACCCTTGGATCGGGCCCAAACCCGAGGTTGGGAACCACTGGACTAAATTACCTAAAATGAGCTTCACCTCAACGAAGCAAACCAGTAAAATGCTGCTTGCAGTACTAACAATAATACATCAGTATGTCGAGTCTTTAATCAACCTTAAATACCAAACATCCGATTCCAGCTTCTTAACTGTGAGGATCTGCTGCTTTCCTCTGTTTTATATCACTGTAAATCAAACATCTCACAGCTTAAAATAAAGAGCATCATTGCATTTAATGTGAAACATTAACTGAATAAAGGTAGAAGGAAGGCTTTTTATCATCATTTGAATCTACCTTTAAAAGTAATTTTTCAAGTTATTGTGTGTTTAATGTGCGAAGCGGCGAACAAACACACTGTCCTAAATGCAAAATTAATCATTTCTGGCAAACCGCATCTGTCAAGCAGATGGAGAGTAACGATCTAGAAGGAGAGAAGCTCATTTCTGTGGCCACCTGCCTCTGAACTTATCAAGGGTACACACAACACAATAAGCTGTAATCCTCAGTATATTGCAGGAGAAAATCCATCAATAGCCTATTTCGGAATGTCCTTACAGGACTCAATTAGATGAGCCTCGGAAAACAGATTGCTTGTCATATTGAAACTCAGAAATAGGCTCCTATCTAACAATTTAGTAATATTTACTTTTCGAACCTCCTCCCACTTCACAGCAGCAGCAACCCCTGACCAGTTGGATTATACAGACTTTAAAAAATCAATTTTCTGTGCTACAATTTCTCTGACAAAACAGAGGTTACATTTGTTTTGAGAGGTGGGGAAAAGCAAAGATTGCTCTTACATTGCATAGTCATTCTGGCCAAAATAATGCATAAGCATTGGGAACACATATTTGTGGAGATCTGTGCAGAATTACTACCTAAAGGAAAGGTTCAACATTTTCAGTAGATACACTTATTTGCTTTTTTTTTTTTTTTACAAGAGGTGGATGAGAAGATTGAGACCACACTCACTCCCTCCCTATAAAACTTGGTTTCTCAGCCTGGCCACTGACACTTACCTGCAGACCTGTGAATTTCCCCACTTGTGAATTTGCCCACTGTGGGACGAAAAAAGGCTCATCTTATCTTATCTTATCTTAATTCTAAATCTCATTTCTCAACACAATATTGTCTCAACAGTTTGCCATTTTACAGTGGGTTGAATTTCTTTCTTGGGACCAGTAAGTTCTTAGACACACATAAGAGTAGAATCAATTTTCCCATCTAGCGAGTAAGTACATTTCCCAAAATGTCAAACTAATGATTTAAAAGCTAAAACAATGTTGTCTTTGCTGGGCTAAAAAAGTCACTAGGGAATCAGCAAGCAGTTCATTTGTGAACCTAAAAGTTGCCTGAGGAGTGAACAGCTGATGGATGTAAGTCAATGACTGTAACAACTGAAGCTCCATTAGCTGAACTGTATGAAGCACAGAGGAGGTGAGAGCATGACAGGCTGGTAAGTGAGGGGAATGGGGGTGAGAGGGAGGTCAGATCAGATCAGTGGATGTTTTTATGAGGCTGAGCCGAGGTTGGTGCTAATTGGAAAGTGAGTGCAGATGTGTCAGGAAGACGTCTGTCAGCACACCACTGTAATGGGACACACATGCAGAGATCAGCTTTTGTCGAGGCGAGATCAGATGTGTGAAGCAGCGTCTCCTTTTTATGTTATTAATCTCTTTGAACTTTTACAAATGCAGGTTATTGTTACAATTTCATGAGTAAAAGATGCTCAAATGACTTAATTGTGGCTTAATGTTTTCTAATGTTGTTATTTCATTTCTGTCTCAGAAACAGTAGCCTACATTTTAATTCCTTCTCTGAAGTTGCTGATCTCACACAAATGCACCAGTGAAAAGCGCCTTTGAGGTCCCCTTCATTTGCAGAGGAGAGTCCCAGGCACTAATTGTGTAATTAGCTGCAGCCTTTGTGAAGCAGACACTACATAATCACAAACAGCAGCAGCAGAAATTGACCAGGAGGCTTTCATGTACCCAAATCTGGCCTTCAAGTCCTAAGTCATTAATTTTGTTGATCATAGTGAGAATGAATTTTAAATTTAGACCCTGTTTACTACTGCATGTATACATACACATAAGTTTACATGGCATGAGATGACGTATTTAAATCCAGCATTTTGGCATGATGTTTTAAAACTGGCTTTGCTAATAAGCACAGTTTTGCTGCTGTGGTATCTTGACTACAAAGCCGCAGAGTGCTGGTTTCAAAGTAATGCATGAAAGCATCAAAAGCAAACACAGTCAATACTGGATGGAGCTGGAGCCCCTCTCATTTCTGCTGCAGTAAAAAAAAAAAAAAGAATGGGTGAGTAACCAGTATTCCTTAAATTGGTCAAAAAATTTGCAACACCAATGTCTGTTTAAGCGCACGTATGTAAATGTGAAAGGAAGGCAGAATGCAGACAAGAGATTTTCAGATCAAGCAGGTGCAGAAGGAAGGTGTGTGCACAGATTGATCATTACCCAGAAAGCAGATTTGGACACTGGATGACTCCCTGGCCTCATTTATAAACAAGGCCAGGGAGTCATTTGGGAGAACTCAAAACAGCACAAGCAAAGCAGAGGGCAGTCCGTTAACAATCCCTTCTTTAATATGCTTCTCACTCTGCCATCCTCAATCAGAACGAATGACCTGAGCGGCGTCAGACACGCGGGTGAGCAACTCTGATCTTGTTTTCCTGAAAGAAGACATGTGACAGATTTTTAGAAGCTGAAACTGTTTGAAATGCTAATGAACTCTGCCGGTGAGGGAAAACACTGATAAACACCTGGGAACATGTGTACAGAGTGCACACACAAACACATGCAAGCACCATGCTCACGAGTACGATATTCGTTCCATGATGGATGGTCAGTGTTGTGAACACCACTGTGAGACTTTGCAGTGACTCCAGAAAACAGCTTCAACTTCTGCCCCCACCTGCGCAATAACCACTGCGGCCGAGCCCTGCTCTTTGGCTTACAGGAAAGGCTGCTCATTTGAGCTGTGTTTGGCGCAGTTAAAGGGGTCACGAACGAGGGCGAGAGGAACTGTGTGATTGATAGCCTCGGTGTATGACAGTTTTGCAACACAAGCACCGCGCGGCCTGGTATCAGACCTTGGTAGTGAAGAAAGAGCTAAACCACAAATCAGAGCTTCAGATTTACTGACCGATCGTCGTTACGGCCGTCACCTACACAAGCACCTCAAATGAGATGCCTCTGAAAGGGAGCTGGTCATATTCTGAGTGACAGGATGAGGAATTTGCAATTTCAGGGGACCTTGGCACCCAGCCACTTCTCCTTTACACTGAGAGAGGCCAGCTGAGGTGGTTTGAGCCCCCTACTGGAAGGAGACCAAGGGGCAGTCTCACTCAGGACTTTGTGTAGTTCAACCAGGAGAGACGAGTTTGAGAGAAAAGATAATTTATTATGACATAAACATTGATAAGCAACTTGACAGAGAGTCTTTGGCGTTTTGGACTCTGGGGGGAGACGACATGATTGAAGAAATAAGATAAGATAAGATAAGATAAGATAAGATAACTTTTATTGATCCCCCTTAGGGGAAATTTACTTGTCACAGCAGCAGTAACAAACAGTAAACAGTAACTCAAAAATAAATACCAGTAAGTGGCTAGTTAAAAAATAAGGCAGTAATAAAAAAAAAAGCAAGAAAACAAGTGGCAAGTGAGGTAAAGTATTTACACTATGTTACATGTTTTCCTTGTCTTTGGCATCCAGAAGTAATAGACATTCTATATTCACATGAGAATAAAGATGCTATAAATGCTATTGCACAGAAAATTCTATGTTATTGCACTGAAAAGATATTACATTATTTACAGTGTGCAGCAGAGAAGATGCAGAGAAAAATGCAGTCATCAAATGCAGTTGTCAACTATAATGAGGTGGGGTGAGAGGGGTTGTCCAAATACAATCTGAGCCAGCGCAAGAGAACCCCCCCAGAGTCCTGCACTGGTGGTGGTGGTGGCAAATGGAGGCTGAGAAGCCGGATGGGAGATACAATTTCAATTCAATCTTATTTGAAATAGCGTCAAATCACAATGAAAGTCAACTCAAGCACTTTACAAACAGAGCGGGTCTAGACTATACTCTTTAAAAAAAAGACTGATCGAGGCCCAACAGTTCTCATCACGAGCAAGCACTTGGCGACGGTGGCGAGGAAAAACTTCCTTTTAACAGGCAGAAACCTCGGACAGAACCAGGCTCAGTGATGGACAGTCATCTGCCGCGACTGGTTTGGCTGAAAGAGAGACAGAGAGACAGACGGGGGAAGGGAGGACATGCAATACTACAATCCATACATGACGATAGTGATAATAAAGAAACTGAACGAAGACGTGTGCAGTCGGAGGCCTGCAAACAGGGGTCCGGACTCCGCAGCTCCAGTGATGCACGGACTCTTAGATGAGGAAAGGGTGGCTGCCTCCTGAACCCAGACCGGGATCTGATTCCATGGGAGAGGGTGGAGGGAGGACAATACTTCCAAGGCAAGGTGGTGATGGGGAGGTGGAGGGGTGCGCGGATCATCGGTGAGCAAGTGCTAGGGCAGAGAACAATCGTAATTTAAAAGGAGAGCACAAGAATGATTGGTTAGCAATGAGGGAGTGTCACCATGCTATTGGATGTGAGAGAACAGCTGGAGAGTCAGCTGATTGGGAGTGACCGCCCTGAACACTTGCAGCAGGAAATGAGCATGAGCATGCGCAGCAGGAAGATGAGAAATAGATTGTGGGTTAGAAGCATAGATGTCTTCCTGGCTGAACTTTCGCTAGAGCTTCATTTATAAAACCGGACACTTAGTTTCAGTCATCTCTGAACATCTCCTAAAGGATCGGCCCAACAATATTCAGCAAAACTGACTCTCCATTGTTGAGGTTGCATCAAGAACTTGTCATTTGATCTGAAACTATTCAACACCTTGAAGACCTAGTTTTGACAGGGCTTAGTTAAAAATGTGATGTCGCTTATTTTCTCCTGGCCACTATCAATCAAATGTGATTAAACCACACTCACACAGTCCTGATGAAGCCTTATCACACCTGGGCCACCAGGTTCATTGATAAGCCCCTCCCACAACCAGCCAGACTAAAGGTTCCAGTTAAGTTCCCTCTGCATAATCCTGGCAGATATGACGTTTGCTTCTGAACATATAAACATGAACTAGTTGTGTAAAGTTAATGTATGTTCACAGGTGAGATATAGTTTGTGTGGATTGTAACTAGTTGCAGGAAAATAATTACCTTTCATCTGTAATTATCTTTATCTCTAAATTTGATAACTAAAACATGCTTTGTGACTTTGGATATAACTGAAGTACAACAGTGTGTTAAACATGGTGCCAGGTAGCAGGATACCGATACGATGCTGTCTGTCTGTCTAATCTGTTAAAGACGTCAAACAGCTGCTGCTATGTGTCTTGAATGGCCTGATTGGAAATTGTCTCCAGTGAGACAGAAGCTGCTCAGTGAGACAAAGATAAATCTCACCTTTCAGCATGGAGTCACTTGACTGTCGAGTGAGAGCTAAAGTGAGATAGACGAGGGTTTTTTTTTCACAATAACACATAATATGAGCCTCTCATCTGAGAAGAACAAGAAAGACATTGTACCTCTGGCAGCATAATAGCACAGTAACCTGCAAACTCAGGGGCAAAAAAAACTGGGAAACATGTTCCTGTCTGTCGCTGCTTTTAGTGAGAAATGATCAGCTAATATCTCCGCTCTCTCCCTCCAGTATCATGTAGATAAACATCTGTTTTTGACAGTTATATCGGATTCTTAATTCAAACTGGAGAGGATCATTAGAGATTTAATGGAGCACAACAGACTCGGGGATCCTCGTGAGCTTCTAATCGAAGGAGGCTGATTCAGTCACAACAGCAAAATGAGTGGGAGGTGCTGAACTAGTTTCAGATGAGGTCTCAGTTTTTGACCCATCTCAACACAATTCCCACATCAGGCCATTGTGGGAGTGGAGTATAACCTAAATGGAAAAAGAAAAATAACACCAAGGTCTCATTTGGTTTTACAGGGACTGTCATTTTGCTCATTTTGCCAAGGCTGCCTGCAAACTTCTCAGAGTATCCAGCTGCTCTCTAAGTTATGTTGTAGGTTTTTACTCGCTACTGGAGCTCAAAGGCTGGTCATCATTTGAGCTATAAATCTCTCCTGAAGGACAAAACAACATTTATGTTGACTTGCACTGTGTTTTTAAATTCTTCTAGATTTATGGGAGAAACTTCATGGATTCCTTCATAGATGCTTCTGTTACAGTGTTGAATACAAATATTTGCTTTTCACTAAATATCCATTCAAGTAATTTGTGCAAGTAATTAGGATTTCTGCTGCCAGAGTCAAAATGCATTTTACACATTTTCTTTATAAGATCCAATCATCAGTTAAGTCTATGTCATGCAAGAGAGCCAATACAGACAAATGGAGAGGTCAAAGTTGTCACATTAAGTTCTGTGTGTTGAATGATTCACAACGTCAATTCCACCTTAAAAGTGGACGCTGCCAGGAGCCTTTTTAGTGGTAAGTAAAATAGATGTTTTTTTGTTCCATCTATAGTTAGCTAACATGAAAAGACTAGACTAACTAGAAAAGATGACATGACAGCAAAATGCTCCTCATTCACAATCTGGCAGCTCACAGGTGAAATGAAAAGTCTTTTAAAGCTGCCAGTGAACAAGGTGAGATGAGATGCAGCTGTGAGATACCAAGGGCCCCAGCACCTGAGACCCCGCCCCAAAGCCAGTGAAGCAAACCCTGAACCAAAAGTGCCAGAAGAAACAGAAGAAACACAAAACCACCAACACTGTAGGAAAAGCCCTGAACCAAAACCACTGGAGAACAAACACAAATAAACTAAGACATCCAAACCATGACGATATGCACTTCATAGGTGTGCTCCAGTACAAACAGCACTACACCTCTGGACAGGCGGGAGTAAACACAGAGCTCAGCTGAGAGGAGGTGAGCAATTAGAACAAGCCACCAGCTTCATTACTCTGATCACATCGCACTCCTGATGTTGAGTTATTTAAATTTTGTTTCATTGTGTGAATTCCAAAGAAAAGAAACTGTTTTAAGATAAGATAAGATAAGCCTTTATTCTTCCCACAGTGGGGAAATTCACATGTCACAGCAGCACAGGGGATAGCAGCAGTTAAATATTAAGAACAAATAACAGTCTAAAAAAGGAGGTATACACAAGTTCACATTACTTATTTACACTTTTGAGTATGGATATGAAATATAAAATCTGAAATATAAAAATATATGACCAGTATAAAATATATGACCAGTAAAAATACACAATGGGTCTAAGCTGAGGTAAGAAATGACAGGCTAGATACGGAATATTAAATATAAAGTACTAAATACAGAATATTGCACATTGACTTGGTCAAGTCATCTTGTACATTTGGTAAGTTGTTGCAAACGTTTTATTTTTCTTGACCAAATAGTTGCATAATGATACTGGCCTTGAAACTTTCAAAAGACTTTTCTGAGCAAAGCTGCCTGGTCTGATGGAGCAACAGTGTCAGTGTGTGCACATGAACCCTGAAAGGGGTGAAACATTAGGAAGTTTTCAAGGTGATGCAGTTCCTTTTAACGCTGAATGAAAACAAAAAATTAACATCAAACGTCACTCATCCGACTGCTTGGTGTACTAAAGCTTCTTCACCGAATCATCCAACACCTGGAGACCTCTTGCTGGAAGCTCAAGAAAAAAATCCATCACAACACAAAAAAGAAAATCTCAGTGCAGTGAGAGGGTGTTAAGAAGAAATAAAGCTGACAGGAGCGTTGACGTCGTGCCTTCCAGTAATGTTTAGTTGAACAAAGGAAGAAGACATTTATTCACACAGTTGTTCACCAGGAGAGGAGGGTGTAGTGTCCACTTCTCACAAGCTGCGACAAAATGCCAAATGCTTCAGTTACATTAGTTTGACTGTGCTGTAGAAAGAGCTTGATTATCCATGAGCCAAACTATCCCTGTAGGTTTACCCCCCTCCTGATGAACAAGCTCCAGGAGAAGGAGGCGGGTTTATGAGTTTATTTTTATGATCACAAAGAGCGATATCTTCCTCAGACATGCGCTCAGTGTGATTTGTTGCCGGTGTGTCATCAATCATTTCACTGCACGGTTTATTGAACATTATTTTAAAAACAAGTCGATATTGAAAAGCGAGAGGGCGAAGTTGTGACAGTAGGTGACGTACATGTGGATGATGAACAGTGAAGATGCTGCACAGGTTCCCATTCGTCCACCATCCTATCCAACCCAGTTTACAGCCCCGTGCTTCAGAGATAAGCCTGGCAATTCTATTACATTTTTGTCATTGTCAGTAAATTAAATTAACAGCGTGATAGTGTCTGACTTTCCTGCCCTCTCTGTGGCACTGAAGACAAAACAGGCCACAAATACATCGTCTCATTTTTTAATAAGGCTGAATAATAAAACACAAGGAATTGTAGATTTTATTAAACGACACTCAAGGAGTAAATGAGCATTTACTGGGGACTATTTTCCGCCATTTATTTTATGTGTTAGCGAGCACTTACGGCCGCAGGACAATCTATGTGGGATTGATTCAACACAAACTCCAATGTTCATCGTAATGAAGGAGCGTGTCACGCGGTGCAGCAGCGTAGCTCGCTGATGTGCTTCTAATAGCTTTTGTTCAACATTAGATGGTTTTATGGCAGAGAGGAATGAAGCGTATCAGGCTGTGGCCACACAGACAAAACGTGTTAGTGGGATCAATTCATTGTGAGTTCTGGCAGATGAAGACGACTTAAAAGCTCAGATGAAGCTGAAAAATATATTTTGTCTCCATAAGCTTTTGAGTTTCAGTCCGGTGGCAAAGCCTGAGGAGCCTTTTGTCCATTTTTCTTTCTAAACAGCAGCATGATGGTTCATTAGGCCAATAGTGTTCTGGCTATGGCACTTAAATATTTTAGGTACGTATCAAGAGCTACAGGCAACGGTCTGTCGTGATCACACAACCGTGCCACACTGACGACGCTGTTATATTCCTAAATGCTGTGAAGAAAGGCTTCCTTCCAACTGCTTTGTTCCCTCTCCCACCAACCCCCCCTTTTCACAGCAGAAGTGTTGGGTAAAAACTAAAAATACAGACAGCAGTCTTTCTCTTTCTTCCTGCTGCACCGCATGGATGTCTGCAGGCGAAGAACATCCGCACAATCAGACCACGAGCGGTATGACGAGTCAGCGCCACGCCACACCAACAGCACAACACAGTGCACATCCTGTCACTCAGTGTGTTGTGCTAAAAGAGCTCAAAAGGACGAGCAAGGCAGAGTCTGGAGCGTTTGCTTGATAGCTATCGAAAGTGACATGAAATCTTGCCTCTGTTAAGTTGGAACAAAATGCACAGTAATGCTGATCTAAAGGACGCTGCGTGCTGCGTGACATCACTTCCTCCATCATGGATTCATTAGGAACATGTTGGTCACTCATTATGACTGTGTGCTATGATGAAAGAGCTCTTATTTATAATGGCTGTGATTGGATGAAAAGATTTTATCTGTGTCTCTAAAAAGTGACAAATACTTCACTGAAAAGCAAAGATGTCTTCTTTTATCTTCTATAGCTCTATTTCTTGCTTTCTTTCTTTATGCCCTCTTTGACTCTTATTTCTATCACTGACTATTCTACATGCATGCAGATACATATTTTGAATAGATCTTTTAGTTTTTCTCTGAAATGCAATTTTGTATGCAATAACTGATATCCCTTTCCAAGAGGTGTTGAGGTTACAATAAGTGTAATTCTCAGAAGTGCAATGCCCGAAATCATAAATCAAAATTGTGTAGTGAAACATAAACTCATGTCTTACTTGAAACATCTCTGTGCCATTCATGTCTTTTGAGTTCACAGTATTTGATGTTCACTCAGGTTGAATAAGTTTCAACGAGTGAGAAAGAGAATTCTCTCAGGGGCCCTGATCTTCTGAACCTGAAGATGTTGAATTGATTGCCAGAGTTTTATTGAATCGCTGATATTGATTATTGTGTATGTGCTAACCTAACAATCCCAGCCTTGATCATGCATTTAGCGATGACAGAAAATCGTTTCATATGGAGCTAGAAGGTGGTTCTGCTGCATTTTGTAAAAAACATGTGTGGATGAAGATTTTGAGACTTTTCCACACCTGGGCTTTTACTATGTACTGTACTCTACTATAGTGATTCCACTAAGGGCTGCTCATACTCTTGTGTGTCAGGGGATACCATATGTGGAAAACTAAAATAGAGATGATCATACACATATTTGTGTTAAGGAGGAAAATAAACTTGAACGTAACTCAAGTCAGTTATAACAGACTGCTGCAAATGAGAGAATGTGAAAACCAAAAGAAACATATGAAGAAACAAATAAATAAGAAATAAATAGCTAAGAGTAATGTAGCAGTTGAAACTGTCTTAAGTAATGGAAATAGTTAACTGTTAAGCTGTCAATAATTGATCATCAGTTAAATTGTCATCTAAAAGTATTGATGATGTAGTTGTTTAGGTGACATAAGAAGTTGAAATAGTTAAAGATAATGGATTGTCCATCTTCTGCCTCTCCAAGTGTGAATGCAACCTAAACATTGACAGTTCAGTTGTATGAAAAAATATTACGGCAATCCCCATTTGTATATAATCACTAGGGTTAAATAACATCAGGTTTATAACCCACTGACATGATGGATGGTTTCAATGAAGGAGTGCTTCAGCTCGTCAGATAGGTCTGTGGGGGTATTGCAGACAACACTATATTTCTAACTGTAGTAGCTGTAAAACAGGTTGGGTGAGTGTTGCGCTGAGAAAAGGTACATTTGGATTCCCCCTTGTGTTGGTGCTCTCAGGGCTGTGCAGAGAAATCATTGAGGCTGCAGGTAAATTTCAGGCACGTCTACAATGACTCTGATCTGCGCTGACAGACCGAAACTGCAGGCAGGACTTCAGTGCTTCCCGGAGCCGACTCCAGCACCAGGACAGACAGACAGATAGCTAAAGAGATTGACAAAAAAAGGAACTTGGCTCGGCTCTCCCTGTGCTGAGCAGGCGGTCTCGGGCCCGGTCACATTACCTCAGCTTGAATGGAGTTTGTCTCCCAGCTGCTCGTCTGAGTCCTCACCCTGTCACTCCGCTCTACTGGGATCCATCCCTGTCTGAGTCTATGCTGGGAGACATCTGTCAACATGTGTAACGCACTCCAGGAACAAAACTAAAGCCTGTACCAAGTGGGAGTTAGCTATCAGTGCCAATACATCTCAACCTGCACAGAAGAGAGGGGGGGAGAGACGGGCATGAAAGAACAAAAAACACTGGATTGTCAGATAATCTCAAGTTAAAAACATTACATGAAATGCAAGAATCCTTATCTCCTTTGAAACATTTAAGAAATTATATGTTTTTAAGGCTCTAAGAGGATAGAATATAATTTCCATAATTTGATGCAGATTAACATGAATACATCTTAATGCAATGTACAAAAAGCAGCATTATGAAGCACAGCGGCTTCTGTACAATGTCTGTGCTAATTTTTTGAAATGTGGTCCGAAAGGGAAATGATGCGTAACGCAACATAAATTTTGTAATGTCAAAAATCCAGGGCAATTTCCCTCCTGCCATAAACCAGCATCAGCAGTATTGATGACTCCAATGTGCTGCGTATGGATAATGAATATTCAGCAATTTGGTGAAAAGAGAAGGGAGTGAGGGGCTGAGTGATGGTCTGACCCTTTTCCGACAGCCTTGAAATCTCAGCGCTTTTTCAAAAACTTCTGCCTGGTTCAGTGTATTAGTTAATGCTGAGTGGCTTGTGCGGCCTGCCCCGGCGAGTGCAGAAGAAATGCCAGTGCATCTAATCAATATTTATATGATTAAAGCGGCGATATGTCCAACAATGCAGTACACTCACCTGTTGTGCTCCACCTTTTCAGACTCACCACTCAGAGGATGAATGTGGGCGCCAGAGATCGGTATCGTGCACATATTCGGTATTGAGCTGTTTATTTTCGCCGCTTCAAAATCTGCTGATGAACACAAGCGCTGTCTCTGTCTCGACAGAAAGCCACAGAGAGGTAGTGTGAGCAGAAATATGAATGTCAAATCACGACAAAAAAACACGTCTATAAGCTTCTGTGTATTCTCCATATTGACTCATTAGCGGATGCATGACTGATGGCTCCCCTCAGGGTAACATCCTCGCTGTCTAAGTAAAATTCCAGTAGAAACCTTCAAGTCCTCTTATTTATGTATTCATTTATTTATTAAGCAGAGTCAAGTGCGGGTTTTAAGTGAGAGAGGCGCTGCTGTGAGCCTTTACTTTCTTTTTCATCGAGAGTTCATGGGAAAAATTTCAAGGATACATATGTGACCTTTGCTGCACGACAGTCCTTGATGTGGTAAAAAGAATTCATTCTCATAGCTCTTTCATGCTGTGAATTGAACGCATTTGTGAAATTACAAAGTAGGATGTAAAAAGCATCAGACCAGTGACGGCATTTTGATTTTCAGTGCATATAATAAAAGACTAATAAAGACTTGATGGCTGGAAAAAGACACATTATACAAAATTTAATCTGACGTAACTACTAACACTGAGCCAGATTAAATTGCTATAAGTACCAAGTCATGGCGTAAAAACTGTATTTTCTCTTAATTGTAGATCTTCATTTGCATCATGACTGTCTTAGTTGGTTGAACCCTCGTGTGAAACGCAGCGATAAGCTCTCATTGAAAAGCCAATAAACCTCTATTGGCTGCCTTTTATTCGGACACAGACAAGAGCATCGGGCTTCAGCGCAGCTGCCACAGAGTGATTTTGATAAATGACTTTATTACTTGTTTGGGTGTTGTGGGAAGATGTTTTTGTGCTCTCCAGTACATTAGTTCTTTGTCCTTACAGAATGACTCCAGCAGACTTCACCCAAGGCAGAAAGTACATTACAGTGACTGGTTTCATACAGGAGAAGAAGTACCTCCTCTATTTTTCTAGGCCCAAGGAAATTGTCTGTCTTACAATGATGCCTCAGGGTTTTTATACAGTGCATTGTCACCTGGATTAGTGGGCTAGGCTATTTTGGGAATGAGCGCTTGGCCACCTTCTGGCTGCAGGATGGCATGATGGGTAAGGACACTGTCCCAAACAAGGTCACAGGGAGAGCGGTGTGACAGCTGGTGTCATCCTGCTCGATGTGTCCTGGACTCTCAAAATTTCTGAATCTTTGTGGTATCAGTCATACTGCACATGAAACTTTCCTCAGTGAACGGTCACTCCAGCGAGTCCAGATTAACTGATGGAACTTGTTTGTCTGCGACCTTACTTACAGCATGGCACCTATCATATTTATTACGGCCAGTGGAGGGCATTGCCCGTTGAATGTGTGTCATTTTGGAGCACTCACTGAGATGACTGACGCTGCTCCCATCAACACAGTCTCTGCATACTATGTGGTTAATAAAGACATGAATTGAATACTTAAACAAGACTAAGAGTCTACAGCCACGCTTGCAGCTGTCTGAGGCTATACTTCAGGACAGCAGTGTTTTGAGCCAAAGGCTAAAATGCCCAAAATGACAATGCTAACATGCTGAAGTTTAGTGGTTATGATGCTTAGCATATTAACAATTGGTTTAGTGTGTAAGAGTGTGAGAAATCGCATTATGATGGAAATGTCATTATTTTTAAAACATGTAGTTATTAACCCAATTAGTAGACAAACAGATGAAAAGTCAATGGATCACCAAAGTTATTATTATTCATCCTATAGAGACAATGAATATCCATAATAATGCAATCCAAGCAATATCAATCTCATGGTGGCGCTAGAGGACAATTCAGAGGATCACCAAAGTCTTTAGGAATCATCCTCTGGGGACTATGAATGTCTGTAATGACTTTCATGACAATCCATCCAACAGTCTGTATTCCAGTCTTCAGACCATCAATGCTGACCAGGCATGGTGCTGGCACGGTTAAATAATAGCATCTGCATCACTTATAGGTGATTTGTTTTGTTCAAAACTGCGTAGCAGAAAAAGAAAAATATAGTAGAACCACAAAGTGCACACTGAGATCTGGATTGCTGATAAATAGTATTTTTCATGATACAAAATTGCTTTTGTGACTCACAAGATTGGATGTTCAGTGTGTGGTCTCTTCTGTGGTTCACTTTTGGCTTATTACAGAGAAAACACTTTAACGTCTCCCCGGGGAGCGCTCTCTTCTCCAACAAATCTCATGCTAATACCATCAGGCCCCAGGTAGAGCCCAGCCACAGTGTAAGCATAGCTGGAATCCGACACAGGGCTTGTCACTGATGACTCAGACAGTCCCTCAAGCCCAACACAATTTGGCGCACAGGACAGCCACCATTGCTCTACCTCAGCATATTCACGCAGTGTGTGCTGAGAATATTAAACCCACAATCAACACGAGCGAATCTGCGAGTCTTGTATGTTAATTTGCAATGATATCCGAGGCCGCGCGCCCTCTCTGCCACATATGAACCACTCCATAAGTCATAAATAAGAGCCAAACGTGGAAACCCTCATGTAATAAATGAGAAGCATGTCCTGGATGAAGCTGTCTGATGAGAACAAGCCAAGCCATAGTACTTCTTAATGAGATTCATGTTCTATATGCTGAGAGTTCAGTCAACTAAATTTGCATTCCTGAGAGGATTTTTTCCCCTGCTGTCCCAATTCCTTATTTGATTTGTAAACTTGTTGACCCATTCACAAGTATGGAGCTGATCCAGAAGTGTTTGCACATCCCTGGAATGTGCTCGTGTTCATATGTGCACATCATGTGAGATTAAGACTGAAACATATTGTAGACATATTGTACACAGAAGGCAAAGGCAAGAAAATATAAAGCTGCAACTGCAAGCAGCTGTTTGTTTCTCGTACTATATGTGCGAGATGGATTTTCAGTCTGACAGATCAGACATTGGCAGATGTGTGTGTGTGTGTGTGTGTGTGTGTGTGTGTGTGTGTGTGTGTGTGTGTGTGTGTGTGTGTGTGCATTTGTGTGTGCTTTCTTTGTGTGTGTCTCAATCAATTTCACAGCATTAGTGGCAAAAGCAATGAAACAAAACTAAGCTGGTCCACTAAAAGAAATCCATTATTGTGGCTGGACCCATTATGGCAACTTATGCACGGTCATAATTTTCCCATTTGAAACTGTATAAATATTTAACTTGGCACTGACTGTATATACAAGAATTGCCATATTAATATAAGCTACAGCCTGCATACACACAAGGAAAAACATTGCACATATGATTAAAAAAAATGAAATTTTAGGAGATTTGAACATGCAAATATTTGAATATTGAAATTGAATATTTAAAATACAGATGATCTTTCTCACCCATGTCAAATGCAGGTCGGCCCTGCTATTCTGAATGCTGGAACAGGGTCGTCATTAATGCAAAGAAAAAATGTACACCTGTATATTACACATCAAAATGTTTTATCTTTGATGTTGCGGATGTTTGATGAGGCTTTACTGAATGTAAGCATGAGCAAAGCAAAGGCACTATCCATGTAAAATAAATGGCACACAAATATACGTAAGCCATTCAACAGCCAGACTAAATACCATTTGTTTTTCAGTTTGACCATTGGTTGATTTAATTGTAGGATTCGTGTGTTCTACTACTTTGCTGTTTAAATCTTGCTGATGTTTTAAAGACAAATAAAAATGCATTGGCTGAGCGAGACTAAGTTGGGCAAAAAGTCACAGGAAGCCCTTTAGCGCCATCTACTGGTTTCAACATGTATGAAGCCTTAAAAAAAATACAATTCAAATTAGTCTGAAGTTTTTAGTATTCATCTCATTCATTATTTTATAAATGGTTTAACATTTGCTCTGCTTAGTCTTGAAAAATGGAAATACACCGTCATTTTTTTTTCTGAAGACCAACTTTAATTAACTTTAATAAGTTACACAATAAATTTTAATAAGGCTCTCACGAAGGTTTCTCTTCTCCTGTGATGGCTAAAATTAAAATCCTAATTTACTTCTTGTAATTATTTTTGAGTTCTCAGTAATAAATTGTCTCAAAGCCACATGACAGATATATTTTCTCTGCATTACTTTGCGGAAAATTGGGTCATTTGCCAGCTTTCACTGAATAATTCACACACCCAGTAAAAGGATATACAATAATTACAAAACTTACTTACTCACTTAGCTCTTTCTGTATTTCACTGTACTTGAGATCAGGTTTTAAGTGGATTTCACATCTTGCTGCATGCATAGTGTCATTGTTAAATATCAACATCCCCCATTTAACATCTTTGGCACTATGAGGGAGGTTCTGCTGAGGTCTTTATCTGTGCCTGGCTCATTCATCATTTCCTCGCTCTGTATAAAGTGCTCGGTTGCTGCTAACAGGAAGCACATCAGTACACACCTACCACCAAACTTGAAGGTAAAGCTGGTCCAAGATGGATGCTGCGTCTTTGTCTCATGTGACAGAGCCCTTTGTCTCACAGCTTTGGGAGTTCATTTCCATTTCATGACAGTGTTCTGCCTTTTTGGACACTCCTGACTTATACTCCTGCTTTTCCTCCCTCTGGCTGATCACAGAAGCCACAGTTTTATCACTTGCTGAACTCACTGTTGTGCTTCTGGCAAGAAACACAGCCACTTTGTATTTTTGTCATTGCTTTCCTTTGGTGTTGGTCCACTCCCACGTCAGCATCTTTTACGGAGCTCCCCTTGTTCCATAATGTATTATTTCTCTTATTATGCTATTAGGGGTCGTATTCAGTATTCCTACAAACTATAATTATCATAGTACACATGTCACCGAATCATGTCTTCACACATATCTCATCTCTGAAATCAGTTCATGTCAGAGTTTAGGCTTTAATGACACAATGGGGACATATCTGTTTTCTTCATATCCAGTCAAGTGAAAGAGTGACAATCAATCAATTTAAAATGACATTTTACTCAAGGGAATTTGGATGCGCGTTCAGTCACTTTGAGGTGTCACTGCTGTGGAGTTGATTATTTATTAATTTTAAAAAATGTCAGGTTTTTAATTTTTCATTCATGTGTTGGAAATCACTTTGAAGTGAAGCTGCCTTAACTGAGATTGATTGATTCTTGACCTTAGAAACAGCAGCTGACAAAACCAATCTCCCCTCAAGATCCATTCAGTAGCTATCCTGGAGCTTTCGATCATATCACATAAAATACCTCAGCAGATGGAGTGGCCCAGTTGGAAATATGTCGGAGATGTTGAAATTTCTATTTGATTTCTATGAACTCATGAAAGTTGGTTTAAAAATTGGGATTATCAGCTGCTCTTTCCAAGATCAAGATTTTTAGAATGAATTCTTCTTCTTCTTTTCTAGTCTTGAGTAAAGTTGGGTAAACTCTTTGTGAGGTCACATCATCACTTTGTGGACAGCAGCTTTGTTGTCTCAAAACTGCTTTGTTTAAACACTAGTATGACTAACTAATGTGCATGTTTCCTCCCACCCCAAAGACAGGCATGTTTTATTTTAGCAGTAGTCCTGTATTTTCTCTTGATAAGGTTTCTGCCTCAGAACTGGAGCTGGTCTCCAGGCAGATGAAGTGTTAAATATTAAATCAGCTTTACATTTAATTGTCTTTTAAATATGTAAGTCTGTCTGCCCATATCTGTATTGGATCATTAAAACAGCTTTTTAAAAAACAACTCTGTGAATGATTTAGTGAAAAACACATTTAAGGTCATTTAAGTTACAATAGTACAATTGCGATGATGACTGAAATGTCTAAATAGAGTCTGCATTCAGCATCTTTCTCCTCAATGCTGAAGGTACTAGCAAGGTTCAAACATCATCAGATCAGTGAATCCCACATCAAAGAGAAACAAAGCAATCCACTCCACCAAGCTTCAACTGCAACTGTACTGTTTTTCCTCAAGTGCAGATCTAGCCTTTGCTGACTTTATTGGCACACTGGGCTTAATTAACTTGGAGTGGAGTGTTTACTGTCAGACAACTGGCTTCATTTAGCTTTTGATGAATGATTGATGTCCCTCAGGAGTGAAGCAGCAAACGAGTGCAGGCATAGAAAAAGATCCAATGCTCCCTACGCTAACAGGGAAAGTGATGAATATATGATGAAATAAACAGGATGAAACAAACAAAGTGATCGGATTAGGCATATCAAGTGTGTGTCAATAAGAACACCTACAAGGAGAAATCTTTCAAACTTTACTTTTAAGGGAATAAACAGCACATTCTTACAGTAATACATTTAACAGACAGAGTGATATTGATCTTCTCATCGAACTCCTTGCTCTCAAAAAGCAAATATGATCCCCGGATGTTGAATTGTTCCCCTAAACTCAATGTGTAGATGTTTATTTTGTCTTTATATTTTTTCCTTCTTATTGTGAAACACTGCTTAGTTCAACCCATTTTGAGGCCTATAAGAATATTCACAATTCAATACACAGTTCAAAGGCACCTGAAACCTATGAGAAGGGAGAAGACAATGCTTCACTTTAAAGGGTCACAATACTAAACAGGTTGCACTTAAGACAACTTATTAGAAGTAAGACAGCCTAAGTATTTTTGAAAAGTGCGTATTTCACATCAGAGTCTAGTTTGTACAAAGCACATGAATATGTTACCGCCAAAGACAATGTCAGTACACAGAGTTCCAGACACACTGACTGTACAGGTTCAACCATGTCACAACAAGTCATTAAAAATGCACTGGCTATCAGTTTCAACTTGCTATCACTAACTGAGTAGATTAAACATTGCCTTTGCTCTACATTTACTCTTTGGTGCCATAAAAGTTCATGTGTTTTCCGGAAACAAACTTTGCCAAACTCTTTTAATATGTCTTATCTGAATTATGTTCGCCATCATGACGGCTTATCTTGCACAGGGGGCAGTGCAGTGTAACCCGAGCCACAAAGAGGCGTAACCAGTCTGGTCTCGCCCAGTAGTCATTTACTGGCAGATGGAGGAAGTGACTCATCTTCCCAAGTCACTGTGAACAATAACATGGGTGTTGTATTCTTAATAAAACACACAATCCACTGGGCTTCTTATGAAACTGTGACACCTTGTCCTCAACTGTAAAATAACCTGAGAAAAACAAAATGAGGTCATGAAATAAAGTACAGTCTTACAGTCCTCTTTTAACAGAGTGTATAAAAGCTTGCTCTGAAAGGAGGGAAATAGGTTGACATTTTCTCATAATGATGGCGCTACAGGAAAGGTCAGGTGATCACCATAAACATTGGAATTCATCCTCTGGAGGCCATGAATATCCACAGCAAATGTAATGGAAATTTTGCCATTAGTTTTGAAAGGTCAGGTAGTCTTTAAAATCATCAGGAAAATCATCAGGGGACCATTAATGTCTGTGACAACTTCATGCAAATGTGGCCAGTACATGTTGGGATATCTCAGTCTTTGTGCTCCCAGAAACAGGAGTGTGTGTCCTCGTCAGTCATGTCCAAGTGGTTAAACTCTATAAATACAAGTGGTTTGATCACATGTTCAATAGCCTCAATATTCGACTCCCAGTTGTCTCATAACACATTTGGGCACCGGGGTGACAAACTGTAGTTGTTTCATGAGTCAACAGCCATCGATCCTCCTCCTGTGGACTCCTCGATTAAAAACACTGAGTCCCAACTGGCTCCCGAGTTGACGTCCTGAGGCCCAGCCCAGCACTCAGACAACACTGTGGAGGAGGTCAAGAAAACTGAGACTCCCTGAGAGGATCAGTGTAGTCAATTTACAGTCCAGTCAGTATTGTTCTGCTGCGATGGAGGTCGATTTCCACCAGGACAACAAAATATAGATGAAATGTTAGTCAATGTAAAGAAAAATCCTCATATAAGGAAAAATTATGAAGTGAAAAGTCTATACAAGTTTGACTCACTATTTCATAATCTTGACGTAATGAGATGCTTAGTAAAACTCTATATATTTCTTACATTCATGAAAATGACATTCTGTTGTTTCCTCTAGAAGAAATGTGAAAAGAAAAGTGGCTGACACATGAACACAAATGTCATCAATGATATAAACGCAGATTAGATTCATTGATTCCCCACATCTCCATGACAGAGGGAATAAAGCGCGTGGGCAGGCTCCCACAGATTTTATAATGATATCAGCTGATTGTGAAACGTTCATTGGATTTTTTTGGGGACGTGACGTCGGCAGGGTGGGATGATGACGTGGAGACAGGCTTCAAACAAAAACCGGCTTCCGCATGACGTCGACGCTCAGTCAGCGGTCTTTCTTCAGTGAAGCCGGAAGCTTCCGCCGTCTCGTTTCGGCAGTTTTAACAATAAAAACCTAACCTTTGAGGTTTTAACGCGACTTTTTGAACTCTTTTTGTACTCTGTCTTTATTTTTCATCTCATTGTTGGACAAAACAACAACGACGCTGACGGTCCTTTTGTAAAGGTGAGATATTTCGGTGTTTTCCCTGCCGGGCTAACGTTACCTAGCATTAGCATTAACTGTTAACCGACCGGTTCGGTTGGAAGTTGGTCTCTGGTTTAATGTGTGATTATATTTGTGATATTTCAAGTAAATTGAACTTAAGGCGACCTCGTTGACATAGAAGTGTTGAGCCAAATTGTTTTTATATTCCAAGAAACACGGACTGATTTTCATTAGTTGTTTACGGCTTGTTAGCTGTTAGCTTACCGGCGGCCTACAGAACAAAACCCCTCAAGATGTCGCTGTGAGTGGACATCCGGTATGTGAACAAAGACCTCATAAAAACAGCTGATCCAGGCTTTCTTCTTCTTTCACTTTAGAGTCCCTTTATATCTGAGTTTATCACGATTTGGTTTAATTAGAGAGAATAGCTATGTTACATTGAAAGCACAGTGTTTTAGCTTTTTTTCCGTATATCTTGTAATTAGGTCATGAGTAAAAAAACACATCCTTACAACTACACTGAGGTGTTTTGTCATTTCATGTAATTAAATTATCCAGGTTGGGGTTGAAATTACCCTAAGGTTGGATATTGATAATTCCCATCAAGATATTTATAATGTTAGCTAATCTGGGTTAGCTTTTCCTGTAGCGCTGCCTCCCGTGATTTGGCCCAGATTTGGGTTATACAAGGTCAGGTAACGTTGAATTATGGGCAGGAGTCTTGGGAGAGGACTGGTAGTGGTTTAGGGTTGGGTTGTGGTTATGAGAAACGGAACGATTGGGAAACAAACGTCGACACAAAGCATCCAATGTAATGAGCTAGCATCGTTGTGCTAAGCTAACTCTGCCTCGGTTTCTCGTCCTCTTATATGGACACGTGTGCCGCTCATGTGCTCCACAGTTTAGCTGCGATCTCTAAACAGATAATAAACAATAAAAGCTACATTGCCGGATATTATGCACACGTGGTTGTAAAGCGTTTGATTGCCTTTCAATGTGTGTTCGCGTTTTAATATTGTAGCCATTACCTATCAGCTAAATTGCACCTGTGTGTCTGTCTCTATTTTCCAGTTCGCTCTTTCCTGCCAAAGTCCAGATCATCTTTCTTTTCAGAGATTCTTTGTCAAGCCGCCAAAGTGGAGAGTGTCGTTGCACCAGGGGGTCCTTCTCGTTTCAGGTATTAAAGGCCGTCTTATCACACTTTCACTTTATCACTATATAAATTTTATCTATACTGAAAGCCCTCTCTAGCAGCTCACATCAAGGCTTAGGCTCACATTTATGTTAAGTTAAAACCTTTTTTCTTTTTTTTTTTTGTATCACAGTGTAGGGGGAGGAGGTGGGGGTGCACCTCAGCACTATCCCAAGACTGTCGGCAACAGGTGATTTTTCATATTTTCCTATCACATGGAACACCTAGACACTAGTCTTAATTACACTTATGTATTGTTCTTTTATGTCAACACATCTGGGGAAAAGGTGTCTCTTTAGCCACTGAACATTCCACTATACGGCACTACACCCTGATAGGATAGTGCTTTCCTGTCTTTTCTCATTTGAAAAGAGAGATTCTACAGCCTTACCCTGATATTCCATGACCTTCTACCACTTTGGTGGTGGTGGTTCAGGTGTTGCCAATGTCAATATTTTGATAGCTGGCAGCACGTGAGCTTGCCCATTCATTGCAATTGTCTCCAATAACGTATACCAAGAATAGATGTCTATTGTTCACAGTTTTGCATATTAAGGTAGGAACAACATACTTCTTAAGGCTACGGATCAGAGCAGCTGGGACTGTGACTATAATCTCAGCTCACTTTGCATAGTGTTGGTTTGATTACCAAGCTCCGTGACCATTGATCATAGATAGGCACCTATGGTATGATGGGTTGTTTTCCCAATAAATATTTTTGTATTGTAATATTAACTGTGTTTTGTTTTCATTACAGCGAGTTCCTGGGGAAAACCCCAGGTTCTGGCGTTCAGAGATGGGTCCCTTCTCGAAGCACTAGACGAGATGCCAACTCCTACAGTGAGAAAGGGCAAAAGGATGCAATCTTCAGGAAAGTGAGAGGGTACGTTTCCATTAAACCTGTATTTACTTCAGTTACACAGATCATTGAAAAGTCTTGTGAGGTGTTATTTAAATTGTACCCTCAGGCCTGAATGTACCACTGGAGATGAGTTGAAGTTGATTGTGTTGTTGCTGTATTGTATTTTAAGCTCTTGTCCTCCCTCCCCCTCTGTAGCATACTTAATAAGCTGACTCCTGAGAAGTTTGACAAACTATGCCTGGAGCTCCTCAATGTGGGTGTAGATTCAAAACTTGTCTTGAAAGGAATCATCTTGTTGGTGAGTATTTCCATTGACTCTGCTAATGTATTATTCCTATGACCTACGAAAATAGGCACTTAATTTTTAACTTTCTTTTACTTTAGATTGTTGACAAAGCCCTTGAAGAGCCCAAGTATAGCCAGTTATACGCTCAACTATGTCTACGCCTGGCAGAGGATGCACCGAACTTTGAAGACCCATCAACAGAAAACCAAGCAACACAAAAGCAGAATAGTGTAAGTGATTGTATTTTTATTTCTTTTTTAACAATAAGATTGTCACAAGAATGTCTTTACGCTCCTTTCTCTGGTATTGTCTGTCTGGGTTTTGACCAAATCATGTTTTACAGACCTTCAGAAGGCTTCTGATCTCCAAGCTTCAAGATGAGTTTGAGAACCGTGCCAGAAATGTTGAAAGTAAGTGAGTTGCACTTGATACATGTGGCCAACTACAAAAAACGTTTGCTCATGTCTTGCATTAATTATTTGTGATTTTAATTTTTCCCCCTCTGTAGTCTTTGACAAAAACGATGGCCCTCTCACCTCTGATGAGGAGGAGCAGCGTGCTATTGCAAAGATCAAGATGCTGGGCAACATCAAATTCATTGGGGAACTTGGCAAACTCAACCTTATCCACGAATCTATCCTTCATAAGTGCATCAAAACAGTAAGTTATTTTGAATTACATGTACCAAGTTGGGTGTGGTGTTGGCCCTTATTTATTTTCTGACCTTTCTCATTTCTTTGTAAGCTGTTGGATAAGAAGAAGAGAGTCCAACTTAAGGATATGGCTGAAGATTTGGAATGCCTCTGTCAGATAATGAAAACAGTGGGGCCTAAACTTGATCATGAAAAGGCTAGGGTGAGTTTGTGGTAAACAGCAAAGTAATGGCCTCCTCTTAAAATCATTTTGTTCCAGTTACTGACGAATAAATTCTCATTCCAGTCTTTGATGGATCAGTACTTTGGCCGCATGCGGTCCTTAACGACCAACAAGGACCTGCCAGCTAGGATTCGTTTTCTGCTGCAGAACACGGTGGAGCTGCGAGACAACAACTGGGTGCCTCGCAAAGCTCATGTTGACAACGGGCCAAAGACTATCAACCAAGTTCGTCAGGATGCAGTGAAGGTCAGTCTGCCTGGTCCTCTCTGTATGATGATTCATGGCATCAGAATACTTGCTGAACTACTCAATAATATTGGTGTACATGTCTTGTAGTTCATATTCTACGTGTATCCTAAGACTCTGACTGTGTTTTGCAGGATTTAGGTGTTTTCATTCCACCTCCAACCGATGGAATGAGGAATGACTTCTTCATGGAAAACTCCTCCTTCCTGCCAACAAGGATCAAGTTTGACAGGGAAACTCTTGGTGGACTGGCTGATATGTTTGGACAAATGCCTGGTATGTCTCAGTTTTTTCCTGACCTAGTGATAAGGCAGTTACACCACTGCCATAATGCATTAACAAGGATTGTTCAGTTTTATCAGTGTTTTAATGGTTTTTGCTTTTTTAATGTTTTTGTTGTTTTCTTGTTGTAGGAAGTGGTATAGGTACAGGTCCAGGAGTCATTCAGGACCACTATTCCCCTACCATGGGACGTCATCGCACAAACCCACACTACAATGGCCATATTGTAAACGGCAACAGCTCACACCAGCCTCAGTATGAAACAGGAAGCAAACCATTCATAAAGCCAGGCCAGGTATATACAGTGCATCTACAGTTGAGTGCTTTTTAACAGTGAATCTGAGTCATCATTCCTCATTATAAATCTGTGCTATATCTTTCAAAGGGGCAGGGCTCACCAGTTTTCAACCATAAGCAGAATCATTCGATGCAGATGCAGTCTAAAGATATGGCTCCACGTTTCAGCAAGAAGGGGAAGGTCAATGCTGATGAGGTACGACTGCTGGAATTGATCAACTACAATCACGTTTGTTTTGAGTTTGGTGTGGTGTTGTTATAAATTTGATGTTTTCACCTCTATAGATCAGTCTGAGACCAGCACAGTCCTTCATCTTGAATAAGAAACAAATGCCAAAGCTGCAGCCACAGATGACTATGATTCCTGCCCAAGGCTCCCCACTAGGACAGGTAATGTTTTTACTTTTAAAGCAAATCATTCAGCTAATATGGTAATCCCAGGTTTGAGAGAACATGTTCACATTTTCATTTGACTTTCTTTATTCAGTCTCCACAGCTTGGCCTGAAAAGCAATCCTCCTCCAATTCAGGAAAAACCTGCAAAGTCCACTAAGAAAGCTCCTCCGACAAAAGAAGAGTTACGCAAAATGACAGTAAGTTTCCCTCACTCTGTGCTTCCTTCATGCACCATATTGTGTATGTGAGGCGTACTGTATCTGACTGTGCTTTCCTTTGTAGGAGACATTGGTGGCAGATTACCTGAACAGCAAGAACGTTGATGAGGCAGTGAATGCTGCGAAGGAGATGAAGGCTCCAAAGCACTTCTTGTCTGAGATGCTGAACAAGATCGTGGTCTCTTCTCTTGACCGTTCAGATGATGATAAGAAACACGCGAGCAGCCTGATCGATGCACTCTGCGCAGAGGGCATCGTCACCGGTGAAAACTTTATGCAGGTCAGTGATGTAACCTTTTAGGTTTTTACAATTAATCTGCACATATATTCTTGCCGTCTGAATATGAACCGGTTGTTCAATGCTAACCACTCTGATTTGGTTTGATAGGCCTTTTTGAGTGTTCTGGACCAGTGTCCCAAGATTGAGGAAGAGGTCCCACTGGTGAAGTCCTACCTGGCGCAGTTTGCAGCACGTGCGATCATTGCTGACCTGCTCAGCATTGCAGATTTGGCTCATCAGCTGGAGAACGGTGCACATTTCCCACTATTCTTGCTCTGCCTGCAGCAGTTGGTCAAACTGAAGGACCGTGACTGGCTGACTGACGTGTTCCAGCAGAGCAAGGTCAACATGCTGAAGATGCTACCTGGTATGTTCAAACCTGCTCAGACCATGCATTAATTTCCAAGTATCCGTCTGCTTTTACTGACCAGTATTTTTTATGCTCTTGTAGAAATTGATCAGAACAAGGACCGAATGCTGGAGATTCTGGAGGGAAAAGGTCTCAGCTTTTTGTTCCCACTAATGAAACTTGAAAAGGAGCTGCTGAAACAGATCAAAGTGGATCCCTCTCCACAGTCCATCTACAAGTGGATCAAAGACAACATCTCTCCTAAACTCCACACCGACAAAGGCTTTGTCAACATCCTCATGACCAGGTACAGCAGTTGATGATATTTACTTTCTTGGATTTGTTGGTAAATCTGACCCCACACAATATATTTTGCTCTTGAGGTGTTTTACATTATATTCATCGTCTTCTTGTCTGCCAGTTTCTTGCAGTACATTGCTTATGAGATCAACCCTGATGATGATGAAGAGCAGCTTGCAGCCCCCAGTAAAGAGCAGCTGGATGAGGAGAAGCAACTTCTGCTTTCTTTCAAGCCAGTGATGCAGAAGTTCCTACACGATCACATCAACCTGCAAGTCAGTGCGTTGTATGCGCTGCAGGTCCACTGCAATGCCAAGGGTTTCCCCAAAGGTAGGCACACGGACTTGTTGTTCTCTACCGTAGTTTACAAGTCAGAGAAGATGGTTAACTTTGATGCAGGGGTTTAATGGTTGTTATTCTTTCCCAGGCATGTTGCTGCGCTACTTTGTAAACTTTTATGACATGGAAATAATTGAAGAAGAAGCCTTCCTTTCATGGAAAGAAGATATCACCCAAGAGTACCCAGGAAAGGGGAAAGCTTTATTTCAGGTAATTTTGTGTACATTGCCGTTGAGACTTGTTTTTTGTACAGGTTCTGCTCCTTTACAAATCTGGGGTATTGATGTTATATCTGATATGCTGCCCTCTGATACAATGATGGTTCATCATAATTAATTTGGCCTGGTGGATTTATTGTTTGTGGTGCAGGTGAACCAGTGGCTGACCTGGCTGGAGACCGCAGAAGAAGAGGAGTCAGAGGGTGAAGATTACTGAGGAACAGGCCAAAGCCATGTGTTGTCAGGATGCAATGAAAGATTTTTTTTTTTTAACTTGGTAATTTTCTTTGCCTTCATATGCCTTTCCCTCTCTCAACCCAAATCCTTCCCTCTTGTTTATCAATATTTTTCAACCACTGTTACAATTCATTCCACTATGAAACATTTTGCCAGATCAAACCAGCATTGACACCATCTTATTGTATTTATGCTTCTTTTTTCTGATTTTCACTCTTATTTAATGTCCTACGGCAGATGTTTTATACATTTCAATCATCTTGGGTTATGTTTTCTGTAACAGGAGGCAGCATTGTGCAGGAAACTGTACCAGCATCGAAACCATTTTATCATCTTTTACATCTGGTAGGAGTCACCAAGTGCTGCCATAACGATTAACTTAAAAACTGTTTACAACAGAGACAAGACTCTTGCAAAGAGACCTTTCTCATTTTTATCTGCATTTGTTAATCAGTTTTTAGATGCACTTTGATTAACATCATGAGTCATTGCAATAGTAAGATACACTTTCTTTGACTTGTTGAAACAATCCTTAGTTGCAATTTTTGGCTGCCATAATTACAATGGTTTTCTTGTGCTTGAGAGCAGACCATTAGTCTGAAGATTCATAACAATCTAGATTTGATGATGTCTAACAATAATGGCCTGTTTTGTTTGCACAGTGTGATTTCAGTTACCCATATTTAGTTTAATTAGTCAAGAGCTTTTTTTATGTAGAAAACTTTTGTGCTGTTGGGATTGGATCTGTGTGGCCTTTTTAATTTATCAATTCATATGGATATACCTCTAATGTATCTCGGACTATACTTGAATGTCTTGGTTTTAACATTGAGACAGCCAAAGCTTAGTTTCCTGTGCTACAGTTGTTCACCACCACGTGTGGAAATTTTATGTCTGTTTGCCATATTTGTCAGGTTTTTAAATGGTCTTTTTATCTTCATGAAATTATAAAGAATGCACTGTATGTGTACACTTAATCTTCTCTCGGAGTATCACTGTAATGTTAAGTACAGGAAGTTGAGTGTACAACTACAGATCAACCTTGAATAAAGTTTAACAGTTCAGTTCATTGTCCTGAGGATTTTTTTTTATCCTGAATTAATTTAGTTTTTACTTGTCGGTCTTGAAGAATTATTGAAAATAATGAGTAATTATTCAGGTGTCACACACCTGCAGCTGTGCTAGTTTGTCATTTAAAAACCTTTAATTTACTGGATTTGTTCCTGAAAACTGAAGTTGTTTGGGGGCAGATAAACTGCACTTTGGTGAGCTGCTTAGCTCCATGTAAGTGCAGACCATGGAGAGATGCTCATTGAAGCTATGGGAAAACTAATTTTAAAGTTTTGGGTTGGGAGGAAAACAACTTCTTTGTATCTGTATCACCAAACCTCCACTTCAATTATTTGATTTTCAAATGGAGTTTATGTTGGTGTTATATGAAGATATGCAAAGAACTTGTGCATTGAAGTTTCTTAAGAGCCAATTGTAGCAATTTTCAATTAATTGTAGACTGAATTCAATACATTATATCAACCTTAGGGTTGCAGTTAAGAAACAAATTGTCCTACAAACCCTATGATTTAATTTTTTTTTTCTGAGGCTGACAGAGTGGAACAGAACATTCACATTTTACGAGAAACTTTTTACTTTCACAAAAGGTATAAGAATGGACACAGAATCATTAGCAAAAATCACAAAGTTGACAGCATTTTCTATTGGGTCAATAACAGTATGATACAGGAGCAGAGGATCCACATCTTACACTAGTCTTTCCTTTTTTTTTTTATTTGACATTTTGTTGAAGCGTCTTTCCATTTTGGGGTCAGTGTCTCATCTGACCATCTGAGATAGAAAATAGATGTTTACACCTTTTAGTTCACTTCAAGCTGTTTGATCATTTACAAAACAGCATGTGTGAAAAGACATTTCCACATTAGACGTGAAGAATACACCATAACACAAAAAAAAAAACTACACTTTTCTAGGCTAATTCCAAGATATACGGACAGATATCCCTGCTTTTAATAGAAAATAAAAACGCAGATGTGAAAGATTTTCTCAGCAATACATGGGACAAGTCTGTGAGGAGGATTTAATCGCTGTCGTCGTCTTCCTCGTTGTTGGAGCCCTCGGGTTCAGAGCCGTTGTCTGAACGTCGTGGAGAACCCTCATTGTCTGAGCCTGCTTCAGATCCCCTGTCTGATCCTCGGTCGGACGCTGCGATGGGCGAACCGGGCCGAGACTCTTCATCCGATCCCGACCGACTCCTCTTGCTCTCGTTGTCGGACTGCTCTGAGTCAGACTGCACCCTCCTCTTCTTCACTGGACGGTCGCTGCCAGAGTCGTCATCCTCGGAGCCGGCAGAGCGACGAGGGCTGCCCGCCTCACTGCCGGAGCGGTTCCTGCCTCCATCTGACTCGCTGTCTGACGCGATGCGCTTTCTGTGGCCACCCTCGTCGTCCGATCCTGAGCCACTGTCTCTTTGGTGTCTGTATGGGAGAGAGTGGACTCATCAGTGTTATGTTCCAACAAATGCTCTCGGTAAATTCTCACAAAAAAAGTTACCTGTCTTCAGCTATTTTCAGTCCATCCTCGTCTGAAGAGGACTCAGAAGAGGAGATGATAGCCTTCGACTTGATCTTTCCTTTGAGAGACGGTGGCAGACGCTCAGGCTGAGGCTAAACATAAGAAAAAAAGTGAGTATATTTCAAAGGATTTCAAGAACATTCATCACGACATGAGAACACAAAGAAAACTCTAAGGACCTTTTCGATCTTCTTGCGTTCTTTGGGTTTACGCTGCTTCTTGGGCCGTGATGATCCTTCCTCATCATCACTGTCATCTCCTTTAGTAGGTCTGAAATGCAGCACAACATTTGCTCTGAGTATCTTCTGAGCCTTGTTTATCAGTCAAAATCAGAGACTGTATAAAATATGGACGTAGTGTCCGTGACGTCACCCATAGGTTTCTGAAGAGCAAAAATGAAGAAAAATCGTAGTGCGTAGCCATCTTGGTAGCCTACCTCCGGTTACTCCAAATATGGACAAAGAGGTGGAGCGAGGGC
>JBBMOC010000043.1:1989359-2005141 GCA_037975185.1 Centropyge bicolor
AAAAAGTACCTTTTCCCGGTCTCTGGTGGGCTGGTGCAGAGTCTGCAGCCACACGTTACCCAGGGCCAACATGGAGTAGGTGTCGTTTTGTGTGGACGGCTGCTTCAGAATACGCTCAAACTTTTTTTGACCCGGTCCCCATTCCTGTTTGGCCAAGTGAAGGTTCCCGATCAGGGACCAGGCATCTGGATGATCCTGTCCCAAACAGATCAGAATAGATCAGAGGACGTTGAAGAGTGTTGTTATATTACATGTTAATATTGACACTGAAACAGGTGACAAAGTACCTGATTAATCTGCAGGGCCTCTTTGAACCAGTCAGAAGCTTCATAGAAATTTCCTTTGTCACGAGCCATCGCTCCAAGACGCAAATAACCTGCAGGCCAAAGTCAAATCCATCTTCATTTGTGAAACCAATGTCAGTAAACACAAATTATTGCATTCTGATTTTATCTACGTTTTACACAACACGCCAAATTTATTGGAAACAGGGTTGAATAATATTGCACACTTACAGTCCACATAGTTAGGATGTTCCCTCAGGATGTTTTTGTAGAGTTTCTCAGCTTCGTGGAATTCACACATCGCCTCATACAGGCGGGCCAGATTGTAGGAGGTGGTGACAGAAATGGCGTTGTAGTAATGCTCGTCGTGCTCTCCTTCAGCTTTGGCCCGTTCGAGAGAAGCAAGAAAGTATTTCTGTGGGAAGGAAGACATGGCCCATCTTTGAAACCCTGCTCTTGTTTATGCTTAATATACGGTATTCATACCTATACACACTTCATGATCATGAATCTCTACCTTAGCTTCTCCAAGGTTGCCCAGTCTGAAGTGAAGAGCCCCCAGGTTGTTGAGGATCTCAGGGGGAACGTCGGCCTGCACCTTCTCCTGCAGGATGCGGGTGGCTGTGCCGTATGCAGACAGTGCTCCCTGAATGTCAGTCTGCTCCAGGATCTGAGCCAGCTCGATCCACGCCTCCACGTCATCTGGGTACTGCTCTGTCACCTTCTTCAAATGACCCTAGAGAGCAAAGAGAGTAACATGTCTCCCAATATCATCTTTGAGATGCGAGTGTAGTCAGATTTGCAAACATCTAAATAAGCCTGTGATGAAATAATCTGTGCAGGATTCGTACTTTGGCGATGTCTCTCTTTTCCTGATCGTCAGATGTTGCATAGAGGGAGCCCAGAATTTTCATGGTTTCATAGTTGTTGGGGTAGGCCTTTAAAACCTTCTCGAAGCACTGTGCCGCGTTCTCTTTGTCTCTTCGATACACATACATCTGTCCCAGGCCAAAGAAGGGCAACACAAAGGTAGATGAGGCGAACTGAGTGGCCTGGTAGTAATACTGAAAGGCTTGGTCGTAGTCCTCCTGTAGAGAAAGAGAAGAATAGAGATATCAGAGCAGGAACGCAGTGAACAAACAGTGAGCTGCCTCAGGATCAGTTAGGATCTTACCTGCACGTGAAACGAGCGAGCTAACTGGTAGCAGCTCTCAGCCTGCATGGCCTCCACTTCTGTGTTATGAAAAGCATGGAGGGCAAGATGCTGCACTTTACTGTAATCCTGATAGTAAACAAAAAAAGCAGGTGTGAATTATAGTTTAGCAACACTCTGGGTTAGATCTGTGTCACTGTTTCAATGACAGCCAGACTACCTTTTTGAAGAAGAAGTGGTTGGCCAGGTGGTTGAGCACCATGGGGTTGCTGGGGTCGATGGTGTAGGCCCGGGACAGGAGCTGCACTCCATTCTTGATGGAATCGGCCTCCTTGTTGTTGAGCTCTAAAACTGCCAAACCGACAAGAGCTCCAACACACTTTGAATTCAGCTCCAGGGCTCGACCAAAAGCCAAACGAGCCTTCTCCAGTTTGTTGAGCTTCACAAAGCAGTGGCCCATCCCCAACCTTACCTCAGCTACACAGAGACACGAGAACAAGACAGAAGATGGATGAAGAAGAATCTGAAATATGTGTCTTTGTATGAGAAATGCAGTACTATCTCTAGCAGGATGAAGTCCATTGGATATATTACAGCAATATTTACTTATCACAGCATCAATGTCATTTATGTCATAGTAGTGGTAGTAAAACAGTTGCAAGGATGTTACCTGGGCACCCTGGGTTTGTACGTAGAGCCTTTTTGTAATATGCCAGTGCTCCTCTGTAATCCTTTTTATTGAAGGAGATGCAGGCCTTACCTGTTGAACAATAACAGTGTCAATATTTCAGAGAGTCAATCCCAGCAGTCAAGAATAATATCTTATTTTTATACTGATCTTACCGAGCAAAGCAGGGATGTTGTTGGTGGACTGATTGAGGACAAAGTGGAACTGAGCATCGGCCTGATCCATCTTGTCTCCTTCCAGCAGGCAGAAGCAGGCTCTTCCCAACAAATGGTTCTGAGTGAGCCAAAAGCATATTATATTTATACTCATAACAACATTAGTGGAGCCATAGCAGTTTTCTCTCATCATCACCCACTGAGACGTTTTTTCTTACCTGATCATACATGATGATTTTGTCTGCCATAGTGTAGAGCAGCGTGGCCTGCGTGATGAGCTCTTTCTTGGCATCTTTGTTTTTCTCTTTACGTGCTTGCTGGACATAGTAAGCTGCCAACGTGTCCAGACAGGTCATCTGGTCCTTCTCATGGTCTCTGTAGTCAAGGTTTCCATCAATACGAGCTGCCTCTAAAAGCTTGACAAAGTCCTCTGTTTTGCCCTGCTTGTAGTACTCCAACTGAAAAAGACAGAGTTGACACTATTACAATCGCCAGGCAAAATGTAACACTGCTTTACACGAATCAAGTTAGTTCATTCTATTCATCAAGCTAATATTCTGCATTACGATAATTAATGTAAGCACTGTCTGCGGTGACTCCATTAACTCACCGCCAAAGCTATCCATATGTGCAGCTGTGTGTGTTCCTGCTTCAGGATACTGATAACCTCGTCTCCTTCTGGCAGCTGATCAAAGTCGAGCTCGATAACCTGCAAGATACAATTTATTCATGTTATTCATGCACCAGCATTTCAGAAAACACTGTGTATCATTTTAGAGTGTTATGAATGAGTGTTAGGTGATATAAAGACACAGACTGGGAGACAATATGAATTTGTCAACCATCAGAGTTTTAAAATTATTTATACTAGGACTGAATGATAATATAATATTAAAATATTTTTCTCTGTAGCAGCACAAAGCTTCAATTCTAATGTTATGTCGTAGCCCATTTATCAAAGTAAGGCAGCTCCTGTGATTTGGATATTACACTTTTCAATATTGCTGAGTGTCCACTAATTGTTCAGCCCTAATTTAGCCTGTAGTAGTTGTCCCAGTCATTAGTATTTCTTGGTAAATTAGACCCCTGTGGGTGATGTTGCTACTTTAATGCATTATTGGATTTTTACATTACTTTTGCATTAACACTTCGTTTCAGTTATTTAACATGAAAGTTAAGACAGTAGTTGAAGCTGTTGTAGATTAAAATGCACAGATATAATAGGAGATGGAAAGTAATTTCAGCGAGTTCTTTATATAAAAAAAAAAGATCCTCTTTTTGATTCAGGGCTGCTTCAGGGCTGAATCAATGACAGAAAACGTCACAATAGTTTTAAGGAGCAGCAGAGCCTGAGCTCATATTACTGCAGACATTAATAATATTAGCTGACGTTAACGTGAGTATTTCTGCACTTGTGGCTGTAAACATTACTGTCGTTTACGTTTCGGCTCAACTTGCAAACATCTACTATAAATCAGAAGTTAGTTCACATTAAATGCGCCGCTGTGTTGAGCTAATGCTAGCCGCAGTTAGCACACACAGCTAACAGCATAGCGAGGTTCACTCAGTCAAACATCCACAATAAATAACAAAGTTCACACATTAGACGACTTTTACCTCATCTGTGTCCCGTAGAGGGATCTCGATAGAGCCCCGAGACATCCTGACGGATGGGAAATCCACTTGAAGTTAGATTTGTGTAAAAATATAAAAAATCTCCAGGTCGTTTTGTGTTGTAGCTACTTCATGCTTCCGACAGGAAACAAACAGACGGACGGTGCGACTGAAATTGTGTCCGGCGACATTGACATGAATGTAAAAAGAGTTCCTCCTGGATTTAAACACACTATGCATCTCCAAGAAAACACGGTTGTAAACGGTAATAATATCAGTAAAAAAGAAAATGTTTGCATGAAAGTATATATTTTGCTTTAGTATTAAGTGTTTTTTGTAATGGGATTCTGTATTTTTTGTTAACAAACTAAACATGTGGATGAAAGTTAGACAATGTTGAAGAACCATCAGTTTCAGTTGCAATATTAGCATTTTTTAATGGATTGATAATTATTTCCTTTGCACACACTGACTGGAAAATGAAACTCACTTCCTCCTTTGGCTGAAGCTGAAATTTTGCAAGACAGAAATGGCAAAGGCTCTGCATTTGATATGTTAAACCAGTGAATTCAAATTGAAATCCATGAAGTGCATCATTGTCACAAACCTGAGCAGGGCAGCATTTTGGCAGGAGGTGGGATGAGGAAGGGGAGGATGGTGGGGGAGAGGGGGGTGGTCGAGGGATGTCAGCTGGTTTTGATGTGAAGCAGTGAAAACAAGCCTGAGAGCATCTTGAAGACTTCTCGTTCTAACATCACAGTGAATCAGAGGAAGACTCGAAAAGACATAAAATGAAAAGCTCCTCGTTTAACATTTAACAATCTTGTTTTTTCTTTACAGCGGAACTGACACAGACTGGCAGGTAAGAATTTATTTTTAACACTTGTCTCTCTTGATGATATTGATAAAAATGATATTTGATGGCAAACCAAAAGTCCTATATAGTCTCATTGCGCATAATATTAAATGGAACATTAATGAATTTTTAGAGCTGGAGATTAAACTGAGAATTTTCTACCTCATTGCAGGATGACAATAAGAAAATATGTAATGTGTAGTCCTCTGATTAGATCAAACATACATTCAAGTGTTAAGAGCTAAAGAGTAGTTGTTCATTGATTTTAATCTGTGGCTCAGTTTTTATCTGTATTTCTACTGTGGCCTCTAGACATTAAGGTCATGTAGGAATGCGTGAGGGATTCAGGAGAAACAAGCACAATGTCTGAAGGCAGTGACGGTAAGTGTGCCAGTTAATTTGTTCTTTTATCAAACTATCAAAGAGATATATTGTATATTAATTTGTATTAAGTGTATATTTCCTGTGCATGAATGGACACTAATTTCTGCTCATCTTTGCATGTTTAGTGTGGGAGTCACACAGCAGTGAGACGAGGGATGACGACAATAAATACACAAGTGGATTCTCTGAACATGAACTCCTTGACATCATGTACAGCTCATGTAACACCTCCAACGCAGGTATGCAGGCTTATGTTGATTTCAACAAAACAGATTCAGATAATCGTATGAACCGTGACTCATTGTTACTGCATCTCTGTCGTCTTCCAGGAGAGGTGTTGGCCTCCACCATCGTACAGTATCTGCAGAGCATGACAGCTGAGAGTCCAGAGCAGGACCGGCTGGCAGCTCTGCGACGGCTGCTTGACCCTGATTGTCAGGACCCACACGTGAGCAGAGAGACTTTCCACTCCACCATGAGGGAGTGGATCGCACAGTGCAGTCAGGACAGGTGAGACGAAACTGAGCAGGAGGGATACAGATTACTCTGGATGTCATGCAGGGTTGAACAATGGATTTTGGACTTTTAACCGTGATTTAGTGACCACCATTATATTAAGTCATCACCATTACTTTGTTTTAATGTAGTCATCTTAATCTATTCTAATATGTCTGCAAATCCAAACGACTGTAATAGCAGGAAGAAGATGAAAACATAAAAATGAAATCCTGAAACCAGAAGAAGAAATATACTGCTACAATAACCATCCCCCAACTTACAACTTTCTGTTCTTGTTTTTAAAATCACCAGTTTGTCAAACCTCACCTCGTGGCTTCCTCTGCTACACAGCAAGGTTCATAATTCTAAAAAACTGAAGCTAATTAACTGAAGGGGTTGAATGTTTTTTTCACTTTGTGAGTCTAATAAGTCTTGTTCAAGTTTAGAGTGCTCCTCTTCAGCAGTCTTGCAGTGTAACTATGTAGATTCTTCCTAGAAATTATAGAGGGGAAGATGACCTGCAAGACATTCCTGTGTATTTCCAGTTAATAAAATTTCCCCAAACATTTTATATGTTGATTTTTCAAACACATTAAGATATGCCCGGTCAAATAAATGTGTACAAATTGTGTGTTGTTGTCAAATCTTTTATTGATCAGTGTTTTCTATGAGTAAGTGTTTTTCTGTCTTTCAGCACTGATGTGGATGGCAGTCATGTATCTTGGCCTGACTCGTCTAAAGTAGCTGTAAATGGTAGGCGGTCACTGTTATGTTCAGACTTCTAAAAAAATATCATAATCTCATCAGACAGTAATTCACTAACCCTGATTTCCACTCAGGGCTGGATTTCTCAGGTTGTCAAAGCAAAGCTGCGTCCTCAGAGAGCCACCAGTGTTCCTGGTGAATGACTTCACTCCTTTAATCGTTGCATGTGTTTACCTCCCATAATCAGTACGTTGTTGTACTTAACTACTGTTTGTTTGACTGCAGCGATGGAAAAGACTTGTTGGGCACAGTGGCTGAACTTAAGCTCGCTCACCGCAAGCTGAGCGAGCAGAACAGCAACCTGTTGAGGACGGTGGCTCAGTGTGAGGACGTAAACCTGCAGCTCACTCTGGAGATCACTGAGCTGCGAGCGAAGCTGGCCAGGTGACGGATTAACTGCTGTCGCACTCGTTCAACTCCAGTCATACTGTTTAGGATTAGACAAAAACACATCAGGCAGAGCAAAAACTAGCATCATCCATAATAGATGCCACACACGTATCAGGCAGGCTCTGGTCCAGACACAGACCAAAATGCAATTTAATTCGGACCTAAAGCAAAAATTTCAAAATCGAATCTGAAACTTTATGTGCTAGTAGCCGTAGTTAATAAGAGTGTTATCATAGTGAGAAGCTTGAATTTAAAAAAGTAAAAAAAAAAAAAAAGAAATTCACCTTCATTTTACCTGAGGAAAGCATGAGACCAATGTGTTTATTTTTTTAATTAAACATTGGCAGTTTTGAACATTGGTAAAACACCACAATCAGACCAAACAGGCCCATTTTCTACAATTTGTCTCCAGAGCTCAGAGGTGAAAACCACCAAACTTCACCAGCTGCTGGCAGAATAATTGTAAAATCAATCAAATAGGAATTTTGCATTACAACCTGCACTGTTCAGTTAGTTTATATTAATCTGTTTTCTCACTCACTTCTTGGCTGATGTGAGTAGAGGTGGATCCTCTGCTGAATAAAACAATGAGCTCTGATGTTTCTCTGTGTGTGCAGTGCTCAGCGGTCAGCAGCAAGAACTAGATCCCTGACAGAAGAGCTGGAGGAGACCCGTCGGGCATTTAAAGAGGCCCAGGAGAGAGCCAGCCGCACCCAGACCAGCTGCACCAAACTGGTACATCACAAAGTTAACAGTCTCCTAGTGAAGCTGCCCTTTAAGTTTAATGGGGTTTTTTATGGCATCTATTTACATTTCAATCTTTTCTTCAGAGCAATGAGGTTGAATGCCTGAAGGTTCACATCAGGAGGCTTGAAGACAAGGTAATTTAGAGCTTAGATACAAGTCCAAATGTGAGGACTCTCCTTAAGAAAAAGTTCTTTTGATGTAATAAAATTGTCTCCGAACAGAATGAAAAACTCGCCTTTGAAAAGACGTGTTTTGAAGACAGCATCAGCAAACTGAGGAAGGTCAACACTGACTTAATGGTAGGAACAGATCTGTGAAACCAGCTTGTTTTAGCTTTGCATTGTGAGTTTGAATTGAGAGTTAATCATCTTAATGTTCACAGACTGAACTTGAGGAAACTCTGGTCATGTTGACGCTGAGAGACAGAGAAATCACAAAGGTTGGTCTCTCTGAGTATTTTCACAAATTGTCAGTTCAAATTTTTATTTCAGCACTTAACTTTGCTTTCAAATGTTCTTGTGCAGAAAGACATTCTTATGGATAAGATGAAGAGCTCTCATGTGGAGAATCACAACATGATTGAGGTACGTTTGACGCTTTGTCACAAAGAACTGTTTCCCCACTGTGGGACGAATAAAGGTTTATCTTAACAAAGAACATTTGTTTTCCTAAAAGTTTTGCTGAAATGGAAAGGAGTGAATTTTATTTAAATCACATAATATAAATAAGTGGTTTGAGATTAACAAGCCTAATTTCAAAAATGTTCCAAATGAAAATTTGCTCATCCTTTGCCATGTCATCCTTTGACATGTTCTCAACTGAACACAGTACAAAGACAATATATTTAATGTTTGACCTCATCGACTTCATTGATTTTTGTAAATGTCTGCTTTTTGTGAGTTTGCTGCACATGTTGGGACAGGAGCAACAACAGACTGTGAAAGTTGTGGACTGATCCAAATACACCTGTTTGGATCATTCCACAGGTAAACTGGTTCATTGGTAACAGGTGATAGTATCATGATTGGGTATGAAAGGGTCATCCTGGAAAGACTCAGTCGTTCATGAGCAAGGATGGAGAGAGGTTCAACACTTTGTCCAACACACAGTTGTATAAAAGAAATTACAACATGGGCTCAGGGACACTTCTTTTAAACCGTTGTCCATAAAAACAGTTTGTTTGCAAATGATGTTTTACTCAGTGTTCTAACATTTTTGGACTGAGGGTTGCAAGTTTTGACTGCTGTTCAACACGTTAACTCTGTTGTGGTGTTGCAGGGTCTGCAGTCAGAGCTGACCAGGTTACAGGAGCATTCACACCAAGTTCTTTTGAGGTAAAAATCACACTTCAGTCAGGTGGAACACTGAACTGAGTGTTGCTGCACTATTCTCAAAAGGCTTCAAAAAGATATCCTGACTTTCGTCTCTAGTATAGGTCAAAGTCCAGAGTCACTAGATCTTACATCTCAGATGATGCATAAGGCCCTCTTTGCATCCTGAATACCAAGTAGTTATCAAACCCAACACCTCCAGTTTCCTGATTCAGGATTTCTGACAAACTCAGTTTCAGTCTGAAGCCTGAGCGGTGTGTCATCATGGTAGACAAGTAAACTGAACTTCATGTGTAAATCCAGTGTTGTGCCCCTTTCACAGAGGGATGCATCATCTATCATAGTTTTGTGAATTTCCCCACTGTGGGACGAATAAAAGCGTATCTTATCTTTGTAGCAAAGTTAAATATTTAAAAGAAACTTCCTGGGCTACTTCAAAGAGAGGAAACTAATTGCAAGCTATGGGCAGGGTGACATTATTATTTATACATGATCTTTTTGTGTATGAATTACACAAATAACTCCAAGTGTTAAAGCTCTGCTTCTTCTGTCTGTTCCCGGCAGGTATGACAGACGCTGTATCAGCCCTCAGAGTCTCTACGGTCGAGATCTTCCCAACCACTGCTCCCTGCAGAGCGAGATGCAGGATATGCAGCAGGTAAGAGATGCTCACTGTCCGTAAGTTATCTTCTTCATGGTGCTGATTTTCTGGTTCACGTCGCCTCCTTTTCCCTTCAGCAGCATCACAGAGCCCTGGACGACATCAGCCTCCCGTCGCTGCACACACACAGCGACGACATTCAGAGCATCATCCACAGGATCAAGTCTGCAGAAATAACTCATCTTCTGCACAATAAGTATCCTGAGAGGGTGAGGAGAGAGGAGACACTCAGCAGTAACAGGTACGTGTAGAAGTCTGTCTTATCTCTCTTGTGTCTTCTCTCAGACACAGGAAGCTGCTCCTGTAGAAACACAGGAGAGGCCTTCTCCTCACCGCCAGCAGCAACAGGCAAGCATCAAGCAGCAGCTTGTCAATGTGTATGTGAGTTTTTTACCTCCCTTTCTCCTGTTATGGTAACAGACTGGATTTGGTTGATGTTAGTCTTTGTTCTGAGAAGCTTCCTCCAGCTAATAAAAGGAGTGTCTGGTTGTGACAGTGTATTTATGGGCACCTCCATTACGCAACCCATCGGAGATACGATGTCCTGTGTGTTAGACCCTATCAGGGATAAGTGCAGTTTTAGTGCCCCTTGGTAACTGTAGACATAACAGTGTGTAAAGGAGATGTTTATAAAGCTGTGGTGGTGGTTTCAGGCTGCAGGAGCTGGAGCTGCACAAGTGTGTGTGGGAGGAGAGAGGGGAGAAGGTGGAGGAGCGGTGGAGAGCCTGGGAGCAAAAGCAAAGTCAGACTGGGAGCCAGACTCAGATCCAGGAGGCCAAGAAGGTGGCTGTGGTGAACTGGTGGAAAGCCCGCAGCGTAGAGGGGGCCAAGGCCCGGACGAAAGAAACCCAGTCGGTCCAGGAGCTCTCTGAGACACAAGCAAAGCTCCGGCAAGCAGAGCTGACCATCACTGATATGAGGGAGCAGGTCTGCCTCCTGCAAGCCTCTCTAAGATCTGCACACGAGCGAGTCGCAGAGCAAAAGAGCATCAGTGGAGCTCTTCACATCGACAAGGGAACCAACACCGAGGGAGGAGAAGCAGACAGAGCTGTGGAGAAGCTTGTGAAGGATCAGAGGGATGCAGCAGTGGCCACAGAGATCACAGGTGGAGCAGCCTCGGAGCAGGAGCAAACCCAGCTTCAGGTGACCGCAGATGGCCTTCTGGTGACCCTCAGGAGGATGGAGGCCATGGTCAGCAGTGCCCTGGAGACGGCCGAGCTGGTGAGAGAGAGCGAGCAGAGGGTGAGCCAGGTGAGGGTGAGGATGGAGAGTATCACCCAGAGGGTGGAGGAGGCTCTGGACCGAGCGGCCAACACTGACGAGCAGCTGAACATTTTGGAGGCCAGAGTCTCAGAACAAGCTGAGGTTTGTGTTAAAATCAGCGTTTGCTTTAGAACAGAGTAGCCATCGTTGTTTCAAAAGGTCACAGTGGTCTGTGTCTGGACTATTATGTCTTAATTGAACTAAATGTTATGTAAAATAATGTATAAAAGCACCAGCAAATTCTAAAAACATATCCTTTAAAATCATATGTGTTAGTGCTACAGGTTGTCCAGAATGATCAAGTCAGTATTTTAAAACATGAATCTCAGGGAACAGGGGAACGAAGATTCTGGCTCATAAAGTGATCCAGATTTCATCTCAAAAAGCTGCATGGAAATGTTTTTATAATCAGGGATTCATTTGGTCATCTAAGGCTCATATCACTCCTGTGGGAACGAAAACAGCCAAAATAAATCATGCTGGTATTAAAGGTTTTGGAGTTGAGGTTTTGACATGACTTACACTCTTGAGACACTGCTTGACTCTGTCTCCATAAAAAAAAGTTTGTGTGAACTGTACACTTCACATTTTACGAAGAAATCTTTTTGACATCATGCAAACATTTGCATAAAATCCTTTTCACTTGTGACCGTTTGACACAAGGTCAAGTTACTCTAGACTTTGGTGATTTAAGGTTCGGGGTTAGGGCTGTAGCGCTCCGATAGTTGAACACATAATATCATCATCAAATATCTCTATGTAAGTCTTCAGGCCCCAGTCTGCTGGCTGATCCTGGAACAGATGCTGCAGGCTTCTCAGATGAGTCCAGCGCGGAGCCTGAAGATGGAGACAGAACGAAGAGTCCTCCTCCATCTCCTGTGATCCCAGAAGCCAGGGAGCCTCCACAGCTACCCATGAATGGTATGATGGCTGCATTACAGAAATACAGCCTCAGTGTTATCGTGGTTAGGGGTGGAGGGAGGAGGGGGAGTTACACTGTGAGACGTAGATGAATTAAAGCGACTTCCTTCTCTAATGGTAATCCCTGAGGATGTCTGAAAATAGGCACAGCAGATATTTACATTGTACACAACAGCTGGTACAGTGAGGAGGAAGAGAGAATAAGCTCTGAGGGAGTGTATGTTATCTATCAAAGGGGGGCATGGGTAAAATTGGGGGGAGGTCAGAATGATTTTTTTTATGTAAACACATCAAGGGTCAAGTATTTTTAGCTACATACCATTATAATTAACAAGTTGTTAATTCTTCAGAGTGCTTTGAATTGGCCAGGATAAATCAATGTATTGTGAGTTATTGGTTCCTCTTCTTCAGCTCACTTTACATCTATGTCTGAACGGTTCTTAGTGCTTAAAGCAAGTTTATGCAAACATGCTGAGAATCTGAGATCTGAAGCTCAGAAAGGACACAATGCAACAGTCTCCTTGGTGCCTTACAGTAGTGGTTTAACGAAACCTGAAATGTGAATAAAAGAATACACTTTCATCACATCACTGCCTAACTAGAAAGCAATATGAGTGTATTCCTCAAAATGACAAACTATTACTTTAATTTATTTTTAAAAGAAACTAGCAAGAGAATCTTCTTTGTTGTTTTGTAAAGCCTTTGTGAGGCCATGATGTGATCGTGTTTCTCAAAGCTGCTGAATGTGCTGATGGTTTTGACATTTCATCACATTTTTGCCAACATTAACTCTGTTGCAAAACGTTTTGGCAACAGAAGGGGTCAGTTTTCAGGTCATGGTGAATACGTCCAAATTCTCCTTCCCTAAGAAAGAGTCCCTTGATGGCTCACAGGGCCAAGTCTTGTATTTGTTTATGTGTGATGTGGAGGAGACCTTGGAGCATGTGGAGGTTGCTGAGAACTGGTGTGTGGCCTCAGAGGAGGAAACTGTATTTCAAATGAACAGAATATAGTCTTTGTTTATTTTATAGCTTTCTATTTAAAGTTGGTCCAGTGGCATGTTGGCGTGGACTCGCTTTAGCTTTTAAAATGAAGCAGCATCCCACATCATAAAAAGCTGTTGGACATTGCTGTCATAAAAGCTGATATGTGCCCTGATGGTTTGATGTTACTGACGGCGAATAACACAATCCAGTCATTGTTAACGTGACGAGGGTCATTGCCTCAAGAGTACCGTTCTTTACTTTTACCATGGGCAGCACATTTTCAATAATGATGTGCCAGATTTAACCGAACATGACATGTTAATATCGAGTATTCAAAGAAACAAAGCTGTGTTTGAGGATACAGTATAAATTAGAAGAGGCATAATAAAAGCTGTAATAAAACAGCAAAACTTACTGCAACAGACAAGATGAAACATTACAAAGCGCTACAAAAATGAGCTAATACTTCAACAAAAACACAGAAAATAAAAGCTCCCAAAAATAAACACTGAAGTAGAAACACACAGAAAACAACAACAAAGCATGAACAAACTTGGAAAAGGGGTTTTTGGTGAAATATAATTATATATAATTATAAAAAGTATAATATAATTATACATTCGTTACACATATCTATGAAGGAAACAACGTTACAAACAGTAATAAATGTCGAACTTTGAAACGTTAATGCTGCAATACTTACAGTACAGTGAGTGCTCTTCCTCCATTAAGGCTTTGAAAACTATTTTATATTCCTCCTTTATCTACGATACACTAATAAAACATTAGTATGAGATATTAAATCAACTTCAGGCATCTCACTGGAACACTACAAAGGAATAAAACCTGTTTTTAGGTTTTATATGTCGCTGTTTAAAAGGAGACACAGTCAGGTTGTGAGATGATTAAAGATCCATTGGAGACTGAATGTAAATAATTTAGAAAAGTGGGTCTGTAATGCTTTCTCTGTGTGTGTGTGTGTGTGTGTGTGTGTGTGCGTGTGGCTGTAAACAGACTGCACTTTCACAAGGAATCTATAAATGAGCAAAAGGTGGAAATACCAAAATCACTCTAGCTGGAATATGAATTAATTTGTGAGGTCAGGTCGAACGGTTCCAAGAAGAAGGGGAGAAAAAAAGGCTGTGATCTGGAGAGAAAAACAAAACAGTGTCTGACGTGAAAATGAGGTTGAATTAGGTCGAACGTGTGGAAGTAGCAGCCAACAGATTCCATCTCCTGCGCATCTGGTTTTTTTGTGTGTGTTTCTCAATGATTTGTGTAAATGATTCATCAAGTAAAATATGGCTGTGAAGTGTATTTTTCAGTCTGATTTCTGCTTTCCAAGAGTCTAAATTCTTGGAAGTGGCAAAGTAAAAGTGTTGTTTTTATTATCTGTATCCTCTCATATTTGAACAGTGCTGGCTCATTTGCAATTCGTTAATGACCTTTAATGACCTTTTGATCTTTAATTCCTCTTTAATGACCTTCGAAGTGGCATCTTGTTCAGCTCCACGTTGTAAAAGTCACCGGCTTTTCACCTTTTGCTCGGTATCACAATATTGTCAATCTTTTCCTGAGAGCGCCGAACGCAGACGACACAATAGCCTTTACTTGGGGGCCGAGAGCTTTCAACCAGCGGATCAAGCTCCTCATGTGCTTGAAATGGTTGCCAGGTTATTGTTGCTCCTAGTTATAGAGGCGGAGGGAAGGTGGGGGGGGGGGATACTTCCTGAAACAAGAGTTACAGTAGTTCTACCAATCAGATGAACATCAGGCGGCCAGGATCAGTCTCACGGGACAGAAAACTCATTTCTTCCCTATTTGTTTTCTCTTTCTGTTTCTCTCTTTCTCACACACACACACACACACACACACACACGCTCTGACGTACTCTTTTTTTATAACCGTCTCATAACATTTGCATTGCACATGCTTTGCTGTTAAATGCAAATCACCTGTTTTCACTGTGTGTCTGTGCTCTGGCTCCAACAGGTGGCACAGGACGAGGCAGCTGCAGCAAGGTAAGACTCCGTCCTGCTTCAACGCAGCAAAATATCACATTATTTCTGTATTTAGAGGCAGAACTACACACAAGATGTGTTTGTGTTGGTGTGTGTTTTGTGTCTTTTGACCAGGCCTGTTGGAAACAATTTGACCTAGTGGTTTGGGTCGTGGTGGAAAATAACTGTTATACATTAGCTCAAGTACAATTTTGAGGTATTTGTACTTTATTATTTCCATTTCATTCTGCTCTACTGCGCTACAGTTCAGAGGGTAATATTGTACTTATTACTGAATTGCTGTAATCCATTACACTAATCTGACAACTACTGTCACTGTTCAGGGAAAAACTGAACTTTAAATCACAAACATTTAATAAGTGATTTATACCAAACTAGTGTCGTTGTTTGCACGTAGAAGAACATTTCATGTACAGTATTTATCTATGATCATAATTTTTCCTATGTTTTGTCCTATAACATTTTGCATTGTTATATCAAATAGTTTTTTTAAAATAAATATCTGCTTACAACTTTGATAGTGTGTTATAAACCAGTTATTACTATAAAAAAAAAAGCTTACAGTAACGTGTTTACATCAGATCAGTGTTTTACATAAAAACCTATAGTAAGCTTATAAAATTCAAATATAAATTCAAAATTTAACTGGTGGTTTCCAGCTGTTTTGGCTTGTCCTGCCCCATACAGTGATAGATACTTGGGTCAGTTTTTAGATAAGTTGTCAGCAGGTCCATCAAAGAGAAATGTCATGAAGAAAGTAAAGAAATTTGAATCCTTCTTCCGCCGCTGGCTTTGGATAAAACAACACAATCTTAATGCTTAAATAAGTTCAAAGAAGACATTCAGTTAAGTTGAAGAACATCTGACTCCTCTGAACGAATTGCTCCTTTGATAAAGAGCTTCCTTCACACTGTAGCACATGAAACCATCAGATCACAGTAATTGAAACTGTAATGCTATAATTCACTGTGCGCGTCAGCTGTGTTCCTCCTCCTCCACAATGTGACTGCTCCCCCCCCACCCCACCACCACCCCCCCACCCCCCACAAAATTCACGATGATTGC